>PVJS01017443.1:0-36164 GCA_004027185.1 Glis glis
AAAAATGCTCTGTTTTATGAATTTGTTATTTTCCACTGAAACAGACATTAGGTGAGGATATACACACAGAGAAAATATGTTCTATAGTATTATATATACTTGTATTAACTCCTAAATCAGTGGGAATGTAGTTAAAATGGCATGTTCGTGACATGGGTTGTTCTAGTAAAAATTTTATCTTTCAAATATGTATAAACCAAAGTTAATTACTTCTATGAAACAGGATATATGGTATTTATTAAGGATGCCCTGAAATTTCAAGGCAAGAGATAATAAAAATGAAAGATGCTAGTGATAATATAAAAGGTAGAAAAGTCCACCGGTATTCTTTCCCAGCTTTGTAACATCATAATTGACCTAAAATACTAAATAAGTTTCAGATCTAAAAGGTAAATAATCAGCTTACAGTTTTAAAGCCAATTAATTTATTTCAAAATGTATTCTTAAAAAGAATGCAGTCATTAAGGGTATAATTCCAGCTATTAAAAACATTTGAAAATTCAATCCTTTGAGTGAAAGGCCCACAAGTGGTTTACACTTTGCAAATGTGATCTGGAAAAGAAAAGCAGAGGGACACAAAGCCTCTGCTATCAAGTCGCTTATTCAATTTGCAGATGGAGTGGTTTAAGAGCGCTGTGCAATGGGTGACTTGCAAATATAAAGGAGTTCAAAGTGATCCTTGGAAAGGCTGCAATCATGAAGTCACAGCCAGCAGAAAGGGAGAGGCCAAGCTGGGCTGGTGACTCAGGCCTGTAATACTTGTACTCCCAGTTCTTAGGAGGCTGAAGCAGGAGGATCTATCACAGGTTTTGAGGCCAGCCTTAGCCACTTAGCAAGGCCCTCCACAACTTAGTGAGACCCTGTTTCAAAATAAAAATATAAAACGGGCTGGTGGTGTAGCTCAGAGGTAGAATGCCCCTGGGTTAACCCCAGTACCAAAAAAAAAAAAAGAAAGAAAGAAAAAAGGAAAGAAAAGAAGAAAGGAGGAGGAGGAGGAGGAGGAGGAGGAGGAGGAGGAGGAGGAGGAAGAGGATAAAGAAAGGATGAGGCCCATGTGTTCTGAGAATTCAGAAGCAGGACTGGCAGAGGCATGAACATAAATCTAGAATTGGTGATGTAGACCACAGGGAGGGTCTAAATCATTTGCCTTTGAGATTTTCAGGCTTCTCTGCTACCTTTTAAATGAACTTGTGCCACCTATGTTCTCTGATCTGATTTGTTTTGATGTAGCCTTTTAAATACTGGAAGACTGAGATTGGGTTTTTTCTAAAAAAAACAGAGACCATTGGTCATTTCAAAGAATGAAAAGCACATCTGCATAATGAATGGAAGTCCTCCCAACATAGTACGTTAGCTTAATTGAAAACTCACTCTGTATTTCTGGTGCTTAGTTCACCACTGACTGATGAAAACTTTGCCACACACCAGCATCTATCCCCAGGCCATCGCTGCCTGGCCACCATCCTGCTCTGAAGGAGACCTGTGAGCCAGCAGCTTGCCTTTAACTCACGGTGCGCATGCAGCTATTTCATTGGATGAGGGAGCCTAAATTTTATGAATGATAGTCATTTACATTATCATGGAATCTTTATTACCTTACCATACCCTGCAGTTCTTACTTGCTAGGCTAGTATTCTAACCAAATCTATCTATCTTTCTTTCTATCATCTATCTATCTATCTATCTATCTATCTATCTGTGTGTGTGTGTATGATTATGAGTTTTTGCAAGATTTTCGGTGAAAATTAAATTCCTGTTTTTTTTTTTCTGGCTCAGTGTAGGAAGTACAGGGGAAACACCCCCCAAAAATGCTTGCTCATGTTGGCTTATAGTTTTATTTTAAATATCCAACTATAGGTACGAAGCCTTTATAAACAGGTAACAAAGTGAATGCAATTGTCTAGATCTTTGTTTTACTAAAAAAAAATCCATCCATCTGGAAAAAAAATTGAATTTAATTTCATCTCCACTGTAAAATGAAACCCTAGACGTTTAAAAACAAATAGTGGATTATTTCACCCATGGTACTAGGATTCTTCTGTTGCAGTATACAAATTTATGTCTGCATCCTGGGGAGTGAGGAACTGCCGTCTGAAGGTTAACATAACCTCAGTTACTTACAGTCAGGAAGCTCCTTGGAGATTTAATTGGTTTGTGGAATAACTCCAAAACTAGTGCTGCGCTTTCTTCTTTCTTTGCCTTTCTGCTTCTCTCTCTCTCTTTTCAAATAAAAAAGGAGAACGCATGGTAATGCATCATTTATAAATTACCTTGTTATTGCAAAAAAAAAAAAAAACCCACAAAACACTGCTTTGAAAACCAAACAAACTCCTGCTGTGGACTCGGGCATGTTTGATGGAGGCCCTTCAAAAGAGTCCACGGCTTAATGGAGGCTGTTTATGTGGAGACTTCGATCTGTACCTGCTGTCCCCTGTCACTCCCTGGAAACTTGGCGGCAGATGTTGCAGCGCTAAGTTGTCTCTGAAGTGGCTTTCTGTCCTGTCTCCCCACCGCAACCGAGTCAAACTGCATTAGATCTTTTATTTGTGCCTAAGGCAAGTTTGGGAGCGCAGCTGTGTCCGCCCCCGCTCCTACCTTTGGTGTTCCGGGCCTGCAGGCGGCGAGTGCGGGACCAAAACGGTCCTGCGGCTCTCAGCCACCTCCGCTGACAACCGCGCCGCCGCCGCCGCGAGCAGATGTCGGCGGCGACCTGCTAGGCACACCTGGACGCGCCCGCACCTCCGCGCCGCGCGGACGCCCGCCATCAAAGCCCGCGCCGCCCGGTGCGCGGGGCCCGGACGTCAGCAACCTGATCAAGGACTCAGACTCGGCGGCCAATCCTGCAAACCAGCCCGCCGCGGCCTCCCAGCCAGGAACCGCGAGCATTCGCTGCAAATTCACCGTGACGGGCCTTGCCCACGGAAGGCGCGGGACTCCAGGTGTAGTGCTACGTGTACACTGGTTTGTTTATTAAGCTAAACTCTCGAGAGGCAGAATCTGCAGTAAACAATTGATAAATAAATGATGAGTGTTTTTCCAACGTGGAAAACGCGCTGTGGACCAGGTAGAGCTGGCTATTTGGAACCATTTGCCATAACCTGAAAAGAATTGTTCTATTGCCTCTCAAAAAATAAAGCTTGTCTTTCCTTGTTTAAGGAAAAAAGAGTGATGATTGCTTCCTTTAGAATTAAGATATGAGATAATATTAGGACATAAGATGGTATTCACATTTATTTCTTGACAATGTGGAACTGATTCCATTTCTAACAAGAAAGTTTCCAAAAGTCTTCCTAATGTTTAATCACACACTCGACTCATACCAATGCACATGCTTACTTCATAAGGAGCGTAACTCAGTGTAAAAATTATGCATGTGTATATACACAGGAAAACCTTTATGAGCACAGGAAACACAGGAAAATAAAGTTATTTGCAAAATGTATTCACCAATTTATATGTTGATAAGATCATTTACTTTATAAAGAATTGACCTTAATAGCTAATAACATTTGTTCCAATGAATTATTTGCTATGCATAGACAAACCTTTCTGAAGGGAATCAATATCTGTAATCTAAGATGACACAATGCTATTGGGATAATTTGTTGGGAAAATGAATTTGTCGATATAAAGTTGATAAAAAACAGTGAACATCTCATATATATGAAATCTTTCATGAATTAGCCTGACTTCAATGTTTAATTAGTTTAATTAAGTACTGATAGGGAAGTAAGTTTGCAAATAACAGGATTTTACCCTTCCTTATTCATTGGAGCCCAATTACAGGTGATCATCTAAACCTAAGAAAACAACTCCAAGACTAATTTTTCTCAATCAATTATTTTGACCTGACATGCCTAGAAAACACACACACATACACACACACACACACACACACACACACACACACACACACTTTTGAGCTCAATTCATTTTTCCTTTTCTTGAAGCAACTACAAAGATAGACCTATGGTTAAAGAACAGCCAAAGAAGTAAAGAATACTACCACTTGGACATCTTAGTGCCCTAAATTTTAATTTTCTGTACTCCATGTAATCCTATGGGATAAACCATGTCTATATAAACTAAACTAGTAAAAGCTATAAAGGTTTATCACTTTACCTTCTGAGGGCTTAACTAAATAGCCATGATAAGTAGACAGCAACAGTGACTCATTCTTTTCTTCTTAGAAGAAGACATTCTACATAGATGAAGCATTACTGAAGTCGATTATCACATTTTAGTATCATGCTTTAAAATCAACTATGCCGAATATACTCTAAATTCCTGATACTCATCCTGGCTCTGACCTAACATTTTCTTACTAGATAAATAAAGTTCCCCAAATGAAAGCTACTCTAAAGTGTAAAAGAACTGGGATTTAAGCAATATTATTTACTTTTTATATAAAGTTAAAGCATAATTGGGACTGGGGATGTAGTTTGATGGTAGAGCTCTTACCTAGCATGTGCAAGGCCCTGGGTTCAAACCCCAGTACCACACACACAAATAAAATGTGTGGGATGTTAGAGTCTCAATGGAGATCATGTCACTGCACCATACAAATATGATCTTTTTTTTTTTTTTTGCCGTACTGGGGATTGAACCCAGGGGCGTTCTACCTCTGCGCTACACCCCCAGCCCTATTTTTTTTTTTATACTTTATTTTGAAACCGGGTCCCATGAAGTTGCAGAGGGCCTCACTAAATAGAGAGAGAGAGAGAGAGAGAGAGAGAGCGAGAGCGCTGAGGCTGGCCGCAAACCCGGATCCTACAGTCTCTGCCTCCCAAAGTACTGGGATTACAAGCGTGCGCCACCACGCCCTGCCACAAATATGATCTTATTTAAACAAATAGAAATTATTTCCTTAGATAATAATATTTGTATATCAGGTATTGTATAGACTTTTGAATAAAATCCACTGAAATGTTTACCATGCTTACGTGTCCTGATTGGCGCAGATTCTTTTAGGCACAAGCATTGCAGTCATATTATTGCCTTTGACAATAAAGATGTTTCCTCTGATCATCAAGATAAGAATAAGGAAATTGAAGGCTTCAGTCATTCAAAGAAGCCAACTAAAAATTAGTATAATATTTAAGAAAGGTTTGAACTGGTATAACAAATTAGCAAAGCTGAAAGTGAAATAATAGTGGATATAAATGTATTTAGGAAGAAACAAAGAGGATAAAAAGAGGAAAGATTTTATGATTATAAGCTTGACATAAAACCTTGGTCTAAAAAAGTGAGTATTATAAAAAAAAGCACTGGCAAGAAACACAGGAGCAAAAGAGCAAATCGTGCCAAACTTAGGTGATATCTGTGAACAAATAACTGTGTGATTTGGTTTGGTGGGATGTGGGGGACAAAGATATGTGTTAAATTCAGGAAGGAATTTAACAAAATAATTAAGAAGATATATTAATATCTTGTGAATAATATGGTATACTGAGGTTATAGAGTTGGGTGGGTTCTTATTTTTACTGTAATAATGTCAATTAACCATAGCATGCCAGCTGGGGGTAAAGACTCATAAAGTATCACACTGAGATTTTAATAGTGGCTTGAATTAAGTGACAAAAAAATTGCAGGTGACAAAATGTTGGAAGCAGTAAAGCTAAAAAAAGAACAGGCATGATGGTGAAAGATGGAATCAGCCTGCCTCAGGCACATGTAGAATCATTATACACATTCCATGAAAAAACAAGTTGATTAATTAAACCAACAATTTATGCTTACTAAGCTTAATGTCCTGCATTCAAGTAAAAACAAACAAACAAAAAACAAAATTAGCATACAGAGTGGAAAAGTGAGACTTTAGTAAATCTCACACAATAAAGGTCTTCCCTTTTTTATCTGTAACTCTGAACTCCAAAATCTTTGAAAACTGAAAGTTTTGTCC
Organism: Glis glis; assembly: GCA_004027185.1. Lineage (NCBI taxonomy): Eukaryota > Metazoa > Chordata > Mammalia > Rodentia > Gliridae > Glis > Glis glis. The sequence goes on from PVJS01017443.1 coordinate 5,903, forward strand.
CAAGTTTGTCACCAAAATATGTTTGGAAGCAAAACTTGAGACTACTTATAGTCTCTATTTTTCTACTTGTAATAATATGTTAATATTAATATATGAGAGCAAAATGTCTCAATCATGTGATTAGGAAAGGCTGCTTTATATAACATGATACAAAGACCATATCAGATTCCTAAATTTGAAAAATTCAAAATTTTCAATAATCTCAAGACAATAAAAGGCTTTGAAGTTACCTCAGACAAAAATGTGAATAAACTGCTAAAAAACAAATAAAATCTTGGTCAAAATAATGGTAATGGAAGCATTATTTATCAATCATGGAAAAATAATTTACAATTTAATCTGCTGGGGCAACTTGTGGAACATTCTAGCACTATAATTTAAGAAGAATACTAAATTTATCTGGTGTCTAACAAACTGCCTGGCATATATTAGTCACTAGATAAATATCTATTGAATTAATGAATTATCATAATGTATCATTTAAAAAAACAAATATGCCAATTACCCAAACTCAAAATTTCTTCTATTCCTAGCCTGTCTTTCTGATTTTTAACCCCAGACTATCTAGCAATCCATGAGTCTTAGTGTACTTGGCTGTCTCAGTGACTTTGTTTATGATGCTTTATCTACAGAAATGTTCCTTCTACCAATATCCACCTGTTGAAATCCTAGCCATTTTCAAATATAGAGGGCCTATGATTTCTAGAGTAGCTTTTTCTAATCCCTCAAGGGAGAGTTAATCTCTTTCTCTACACACTCAAACGTACTCAGCTCACATTCTAAAATAAATCTTATTTCTATATATGTCTAGTTTCCTAAACAAATTTTAGATTTCTTAAGAGCAAAGGCTAACTTTGTACCCACTCCTCAGTACTACCTGATACCATTACTGATGTCTATTTATAATATAAAAATTACTAAAATGAATCAAAATTAGTAAGAATGATAAAAGACTAAAAACTAGGTTTTAATCACGGTATTTTTAAAAACATATCAAGTATTACCAAGAGAGCTGGGAATGACTGCTGTCTATTGCTGCTGACTAATAGATCTTCAGTACCAGCTCAACACCCACCATGGCATATAGTGGAAATTATAGAGCAAATGAACTAGCATCTAACCTGGGGAGAGAAAACTAAGATGATGCATGGAAGCAATGTTAAAATACATGAAGTCTAGTATGTTCAAGAAGAAGAGCTGCTATATGTTCCTCCAAAAGGATAACTCCAGATCACACCTGAATTTAAACAAAGGCATGAATGCCATTATATAAAAAGTTTAAATTAGGAATCACTGTGAATCACAGCAGTCTGATAATGAAAGAGGCTACATCATACACCAACTAATTCTCTCTAATTATGGTCCCGTGGTAAATGATGGTCTGTTGGGAAAATTTCAGGAATATTTTCTCCAACTGGACTTCTTAAATGGATGAATTCAGATGTTTTTGAAATTATCCCCATTTAATAGAAGTAAAATTTTAAGATGTACACACTTTGTATAATCAAAGCACTGAGCTAAAACTATGTAACTCTAATACGCTTGGTACCGTAAGATAAATACTAAATTCACCAGTTATTTCCTTATTTAAAAATAGCATATCAGATCTGAATAAAGTAGTTCACTCTCTTGTCAAAACAGAATAAGCATCATAATGACACACAATGAAACCGTCCTGAAAGTATGAACTACATTGGGTCTCTGAACCAAACCTGCCCATTGTTATATATGAAAAGGTTTTGAACAATTTCTCTTACACTGATACACTAGGAACTAGTGTAAATTATTAAAGAAAGTATTAAACCAGAGTAATTGTAGCCAAATTTCCAAAACAAGCCTTAAATAGCCTTCCTTGGTAGAGAAAAATATATTTGTATTTTTATGTCTTATATATGACAACAAAGGCCATATCAGATTCCTAAAGTCTAAAAAATTCAGAATTTTGAACAATCTAACACACACATATATATACATACATGTGCATGTCTATCACAATTACAGATTTCCATAATGCTGTATACCTTTAAAAGCACCTTCACATATTCGAGAAATTAGATTAGATCAACCATTGAAGGCAAGGAACATATTTATACCAAAAGAAACTGGTTTGGGGTCATTTTCCTAGATCTCATTGCTACTACTTGTTAGAGAAAGTCTTCACTCTCTGTCTTCCCACCAGATAAAAACTCAAAGCATGATGTCTCCAAAGTCAAAAGCCGAAGCCATGCTTGTGCTTATTAAAGTATGAGTACACATGACCATAATTTGTAGGAACTACTTGAAAAGGAACTAATGTGGAAGTGTGGCTTGAAGATTAATTCCAGCTAAGATTTATTAAGTACCCTATGTAAGAGGAATTTGTACTAGGTAATAATAGTAATTCCTTCCTTAAGTGTAATAGGGGCTTCAAAATTTGTTCTAATAGTTCACTACTTGCATTATACTGACCCAGCTCTTTCCCAGCACAATCCCAAACACAAACCTCGTCTCCTTCCTGGGGTCGCATCAAGGAAACCCGGTCATACTGCCGCCTCAACAAAGCCCAGAGCGCGTCAAGACGACCCTGAAGGAAGATGGATTTGTGAATTCTTAGGGAATGTACTCAAGCTCTACTTACTGAATAAGTAAAAAGGTAAAACAAAAAAAAGGTCAAATTTTCTTCTCTACTTTCATTTCTTTCACTTGGAGGATCTTATGCTGAGCATTCAGCTGTCAGTGAAAACTGAGTATCTGGTATTTGATCTACCTCAGTCCTCTTTCAAATGGGGCAAGTGGGGACTAAAAACAGTTTTTTTTCTGGGAGCTTTAACTTAAATTACAGAAAATTTGGCCAGGTACCTTAATTGGCGTGTACCACTTTGTCTGAGGAGGTTGGTAAGTGGGTTTGGGCCGAGGAGGTCTAGGCCTGACAGGTTCCTCTTCTTCAGGAATTGTCACCACAGCATTTTTGGCTTTCTCCAACCTGGCGCCTTCCTCTGTAGATCCTTTATCACCCCAGCGAACCTGGAGAACAAAGCGGACAACTGCTGTCAGACAGAAAGTGTCCTAGAGTAGCAAGCGCTCATGTAGCCAGGAAGGAGTAAAATGATGAGTCACGGCCAGGAGTGGTGGCGCATGTCTGCTGTAATCCCAGTGCTTGGGAGGCTGAGACAGGAGCATTGCAGGTTTGAGGCCACCTCAGCAACTTAGCAGAACCTTCAGCAACTTAGCGAGGTTCTGTTTAAAAAAAAAAAAAGGCTGGCATGTAGCTCAGAGTTACAATGCCCCTGGGTTCAATACCCTGTACTATACACACATACAAAAAAAAGAGAGAGAATAGGTATACTAACTCCTAATTTAATAGGTTTCTTACCACTTCTTTCTATATTTGATATTAAGATCCTAAAAAAGATTATATTTAAAAAAATTCTGAAGTTGATTATATGTGACACAACTATTTCTCCATAGTTTCAAATAAGGAATCAATTTGTGGTTTACATAAGAAATGCAAGACAGTGTGGTTTTCTATTGTGTAATTAGGTATGTTAGATGACAAGGGTGATAGTTAGCACTTATTGAACTATTACTATGTTTCACCCTGCATTGCATCCAACACAAAAAAGTAATGATACAGATACTATATTTTCTCCTTCCAGATGAGGGAACCATGGCACAGACAGGTTAAGAGATGTGCCCAAAGCCACACAGCTGGTAAGTAGCAGAGCAGGGATTTAAAGATAGGCAATCTGAAATGGGTTAATAAGTTTTAAGTCGGTTTGAATTTTACAGGTGTATTTTACACAAAGGAGTTGCTTCTTCAAAATTTTTCATCAAGTTTGATTAAGGCAAAAAATATGACTTCAACATCCAGCCTTTAGCAGTAAAATAATTAAGCCTGGCATGGTGACGCACGCCTGTAATTCCAGTACTTGGGAGGCTGAGACGGGAGGATTGCGGGTTCGCGGCCAGTCTCAGCTACCTAGTGAGGCCCTCCGCAACTTAGTGAGACCCTGTTTCAAAATAAAGAATAAAAAATAGGGCTGCAGGTGTAGCTTGGAGGCAGAATGCTCCTGGGTTTAATCCCCAGTACCGCAAAAAAAAGAAGTAAGATAATTATATGTGAGATTGCTTTTATAAAGTTTTGCTTGGTGAAGTAGCTTTCAGTCTTTAGTTCCCATATTCATCTGAATATGGTTATTTGACGAGTGGATTTTTCAGTGAGGAGGACAAACTGGAAAAGTCTCTGCTTTGAAGAGAAAAATTCAGGAACACCAGGAAATGCTACAAATTTTAGGGAATTTTCTGCTCTGAAAATTCTTGACAATGAAAATCAAGGGAACAAATTATTATTTTCTTTGTTTTCAGTGAATGGGATTTTTTTAATTGAAGGGATAAATCTGGATCAAACTAGGCATATGAGTAGGGTGTGTCCCGCCCCCCCCCCCCGAAGGGCTTTGTCTAACCCTAAGCAGTGGGGAAGTCCTACAAAACCAAGGACATTACCAAAGAGGATAAAGATAAGACAAGCAAAACTCAAACAAAATACCAAGGGCTAGGGATGTAGCTCAGTGATAGGGCACTTGCCTAGCATATGTGAGGCCCTGGGTTTGGTCCCTGGTATTGTAAAAAATAAAAATTAAAAAGAAATACAAAGACCTATCCAGGGCACACCTGGATACACCACAGTTAAGTGATTTCCAGGAAGGAAAAAAAATTAAAGTCTTTTTAAGGATTTTAATGGCCTGAATTAGTGGGTAGGGATACAGATGATTACTGTTCAAAGAAAGGACTATTCATTGCTTTTTGATAAGGCTTACTTAGATGTTTTTACCCTTTTTTTACTACAATTTTAGAATGGGCTTTCAATTTCAAGTGGACCCTGTTGAGTCATTAAAATGTATCTGTATCTTTCAGTGTGATCAATGGTACTAGAATGTTCTTTATGAGGTTGTTAAAATTGTTTTAAACACCATTAAACCCTGAGAGTGAGATAGTTGATTTTCTTTCCAGAGAAATGACCTTCTCTTTCAAATCACAGTGTCTTCACCTAGGTAAACAACACTTATAAAATCTTTAGACATAACTAAATTTAATTAACCAGGACATATTCCTTGTAGTTGCAAAGTTTCAATTTTAAGAAAATAACTAAAAAAAACAAACAACAAAAAAAGAGATACACAATTAAGCAACCACAGGCATGTTATAATTTAAGGAAGTAATGCAGAGTAGAAACTTAAATTGAAATCCATTCAGAAGTGATAGATTTTAACATATACAGCTCCCTAGCTTATCCTTCACAGTCAATATCATAGAATTCATGATAATCAGATTCCTCCCTCGAGTACTACTAGCATACTCAGGTAAAAAATTTGAAGCTAGTTGAACTAAAGTTCTGAATCAATATGGCATTTCTCGGGTCTCACTATCAAAGGACTATATGATGCTATGCCACATAGTGGCTGAGGTCCAAGGATATGAATTAGACAAATGTATTAGCATCAGTTCACAAAGAAGCTGCCTCATCATTGCCATCATCACCATCACCATCACCACAAACGATTCTCATTCAATCTCAAGGTCTAAAACTAGGAAATACTTTTAGAGGCTTCCTACAATTCTTAAAAGCAATTAAATATATATATATATATATATATATATATATATATATACATACACACACATATGCATATATATATACACACATATATATGCATATATATGTACACATGTGTATGTGAAAATTTTAACATTTTTTTTTTTTGCGGTACCGGGGATTGAACCCAGGGGCGTTCTACCTCCGCGCTACACCCCCGGCCCTATTTTTTATACTTTATTTTGAAACTGGATCTCACGAAGTTGCGGAGGGCCTCACTAAGTAGAGAGAGAGAAAGAGAGAGAGAGAGAGAGAGAGAGAGAGCTGAGGCTGGCCGCGAACCCGGATCTTCCGATCTCCGCCTCCCAAAGTACTGGGATTACAAGCGTGCGCCACCACGCCCGGCTCAAATTTTAACATTTTAATTTAGTCACATTGGGATGATTTAAGAAGATAAAAGAATAGTAAGAATAGATTGCTGAAGAGAGCTTAGCAGAATTAATCTAGCTTTTTATTATGGAAAAAATAGTAAGTGTAAGCTTGATAGCCAAATTCTTTCAACTCCACTTGACTTTTATTAGGAATAATAAAATTTAATAATTTCCAGATCATATTTGGAGATTAAGCGGTTATATCATAGAAAAGCATAATTTCAAAATTGAGAAAAGAAAACAGTTTCATGAGGAATTGGCAGAAATACTCATTTAAAGTCATTAGGTATTGCAGATCAGTTGTACTAATAGCTTTATTAACATCATCGCAGTTCCAACTTTCTGCAAATTCTCATTACCAAAGTGTTTAAATAAATATTTAATTTAAAACAGAAGACTTAGAAATTCTAGATAAATTCTCTATAATGGCTTAAAATAAACTTAGTTATGAAAATTTGTTCTGTAATTCATATGTTCTCATAATTTCTATAATTCATTTTACTGTCCCCAGTTTAAGATTTTTTTTAAAAAAGAAGTACTTTCCAGGTTTGAATAGGTATGCTTTAAAAGAAATTGAGTTTTCAATTTTTCCTTTCCAAGTTTTAAAAAAGTTTCATATTTGGGAAATTTAATGATGCATAATTTTTAGTTCAATTTTTATTATGTATTTTACATACTGTGTTTCCCCTCTCTAACACTGGCATTTTCTTTACCTTTTTTTTCTCTCTTTACTAATTCTCATTCCTATTTATATCTCATTAATGGAAAACTCCATATGATGTAGTCAAAAGTACCCAAAGGTAAAATAGGCCCAGATTCATTAAAAGTTGGCTGAATACTTTTCAAAAATGTTCAAGTGAAAAGGATTTGTAGGCAATATAATTCCACATCTTGAAAGTCAACAATTCTTGAAAATTGAGTTATAGGATAAACAGAAATATGCATGTGCTCTTATCTCTTGAGCATAAACCCAACTGCCATAGCTTGGATCTGGAATGTCCCCCAAAGGCCCATGTGTTAAAGGACTGGTCCTCAGCTTGGCACTATTGGAAGTCAGTGGAAACGTTTAAGTGGTGGATCCTAGTGGGGGGGCTTAGATCATTTGGGATGTGCTTTCCAAAGGAACTGTGGGATGCTGTTTCTTCTCTCTCTCTTTTGCTTCCTGGAAGCCATGAGGTAAGCAGCTTGCCTTACTACACACTTCTTGCCATGATGTTCTGCCTCAACACAAGCCCAAAGGTAAAAGGGCCTACTGTCTACGGACTAAAACCTTTGAAACTGTGAGCCAATATAAACCTGTCCTCTTTTTAAGTTGATTTATTTCAAGTATTTGTTATAGTAAGAGAAAGCTGACTAACACAGAAAATACTCTTCCTTCTCACTCCAGATCCATTCAGGGGTGCATGCATATTATTTTCTTTCCTCTAGAAAGAGATCTCAGTCTTTGGAACATTGGAATATTGGACTAACAAAAATCTAATATTGTTCCTAGTGTCTTCAGCAAGAACACTATTAATTCAATTAAGGCTCACATACTAATATATCCTTACCTAATTCTCATGTGATATGTTACATGTGTGAATTTCAACATGGATTAAGTTTATTATTACGAAAATAAAATAGTACGTGCTCATTGTCAAACAAATCAGAAAAAGAGGGAAATACATATCACAGATTGAAAATAATTCCATCCAGAGATACCTAATCTCATTTTTTTTGGTGTATCTATCAAACTTCCCTCCCCTTGCAAGATCTTTTTACACACATATATTGGAAAGTGGCTAAATAAACTAAAAGAAGTTTTTTGAGGGATCATCTTTGAATATTTGTATTTAAGAATTGTATTTACAAGTGTATTGTTTTACACACATTGGAACAGTCAGTCTACTCTTGCCCCATTCCTCCATCCCAAAAATGATACAACACAGACAAGGGGAAGGAAAATAATCTTCCTTCTGTATCAAAGTACAAGAACTAGCCTGACCATGTTCTCTTGGACTGCTAAGATATCTTGTCACCTACATGCAACCATGTATGCAGTATCCTCTCCCAAAGACCAGCTTAATACCTTCCAACACCGACCTTTTACCATGGCTTACTGGCATGAGGTATTACTGGCCTCAAAGAATATTTTAGCAATAAGTGGAAAGCAACGAGGGAAAACATGCATTGTTTTAACATCAAATGTGGTTGAGAAATTGAGAATCATTTTCAGGTGACTTAAATACACACTTTGATAATCCCAAAACGGGAAAACTCTCTTTGGGAATCTGAATTTTATTGAAATGTATGAACTGTAGCACTTCTGGGGTTGTTAATTAGCTTACTGATTTTTGCTGGCTGTTATGGGACAGAGTAGATATAACAATAGGAGACATGTGCAATTATGGAAAAACAAATAAAAACACCCTTTTATCAAGAAGCCAAATTAAAGGATAATTCAAAAAGAAGTAAAACAAGGATCCATGTTTAAAATAAAGCCATTGTATCAATGAGAAAATTCCTTAAATTGCTCCTTGGGATGGGATGCTGGCCTGTCTGCATTGTAGTTAAGGGCTCAGTCCTGGCAATAATTGCTTCTCATTAACTAATCTATCACTTTAAAAAATATTTCATGGTGGCAAGAAAATCTCATTTGATTTTTAAGATATAATATTAAAGTTTAATTTTAATCTACACTTTGAGCTACTCTGAAAGTTCAGTGCATTCTATAAATGGCATGTAATATTAACTAAGACAGTTCATAAATGGTAACTAAAGCTGTTTTAAGTTTTTCATGTACTTTCTCTATATCTTGGATAGTCATATTCATGCTATTGAATATTTTAGTATTTTCTCCTCAAATAGTAGACAACTATTGGAGCTTTTCAAAGAAGAGTTTTGTTGCAACTTTCAGTGGCTGGCTTCTTCAAAGTTGTTGCTTCCATGAAGTAATTTTTTCCAAAATAGTGAGAAAACCCTAGCTTTTCTTATCCTTTAGAATTCAGAAATCTTATCAATGCAATCCTTTGACTAATGAAACTAGTTCTTGGATAGTTTTGAATTGACTAGGATGATTGCATAGAGAAAAAAAAATGTACCCAGAAAAGACCCAGTGTTAAGTAAAAATGGATGATATTCTGATATTGAATTATGGAAAGCACAATTTCCATGTCTTAATAGTCCTAGAAATGCATCTTCCAGATTAGCAGCTTCTATTTTTTTTAAGATACAAACCTCCATTCTTTTAATTCCTCCAACCCCTCGACCACCATAATAGGAAGCATCCACAGTTGGCCACTTCTTAGTGGGCAGAGGATCTTCTTCCTCCTATAGAGACACAATTTTTAAAAAAATAAGTTTCATTAATTTCTTAAAATAATGTTTCTCAGGACTTGCTTTCATTTAAACATTTTAATAATGCCATTGTCATAGAAAAATGTAAAAGAAATATATATAAATGGGGGGTGTGTATTTACATTTATGTACATAAATTCCAAGTGATATTCCAAAGAATATGGAGACTTCCTCCCTTCCTCAAAATTTGGGTATCTCCCCATATTAATCCTAGGTTACCAGAAGTTGCTCTTTAACTATGAGTATCATTTTTTATTGCAAATCTATTTGTCAATTCATACTTTAAAAGATAAAACAGTAAACATAGGACAGCATGTCAATAATCATTTAAAGTATATATATGCATGTTTGAACTGTGTGAAATTTGTAGTGGAAAGATACTTGAATAGCTTTAAAAATGTAACTAGTACACTACTTATTTTATGTTGCTAATATGATTTTGGCTAACAGAGTAATATAAAAGCAATAATCACTTTGAAGAAAATAATGGCATCTTTAAACTGACATCTTAGATCTTCCAACTTATTGTAAATAAAATAAGTAACATCAGGGCTATTGATATATTGCTGTATGAAATCTCTACCTGATAGCTAGTTTATGTTTAGTGAATATATGAAAGTCCTATTCCTCTAGCACAGAAAAGAAACCACAGTATGAAAAATAGCAATTGTTTCATAAAGTAAAAGTCAATACTTAGGTATCATAGTTTTTTTAATAACAAATGGAATTATTCAGATTTGGAGATGATATCTAGATATGGAAAACAACATCCATTTTCACTTTACTAGGCACTCATTTACCTCTTTTGGTGCAGGAGGTGGTGGTGGAGGAGGATCCTTGATAACCTGTTCAAAAATAAAATAAAATGTAAAAAGTTCCAAGGCATAGGGATGAAATAGTAAGTATGTGTAAAAATAAGTAGATCAAAGATGTCCCCAGTGAGCTTTGCTTCCTAATATCTATGCCCCTCCCTTGAATGTGGGCTTGCCCATAACTAGTTTTTGACCAATAGGACCAGGTAGAAGTGGCACCAGAGGACATCGGAGGCTAAATCAAAAGAAGCTTTTCAACTTCCCCTCACGCCCTTGGAACACTCACTCAGGGGGAATTCTGCTGTTAGAAGTCTACCCTAAGACCATCACGCTGTAAGGAAGTCCATGAGAATCTTATAGAAAGTTGGGTGGTGACAGAGAGACAGTGGCTGGCCCCAGCTGCTGTATCCCTTCCAGTTGGCAAGCCAGATGCGAGAGAAGAATCCAAACACATTGAGCTTTCAGATGGCTCCAGCCCAACTCACCCCTGCCTTCAATTGTATGAGATTCTGAGTGAGACCGTCCTAACCCAGCCAGTTTTATCCACAGAACTGCAAGGATGCTAAATTGTTGTTTGAAGCTACTTTTAACAAATCAACTTTTTAGCCAAGATCCTTTCCTGTAAATCATTACTCACAAAGCCTTACATGGTTAATTCTTCATGTGAGAGGAATAGAGCCTAAAGCCTAATTTGAAATAACCTTTACCCATCAGGGATATCTGGACTCTAAGCTCATCATATAGAAAATCTTTGACCAAATGCCAATGGCTTCTCATAATCCAGGAACATATCCAAATCTCTACACTAAGAGAAAAAACTGAAAATATTGTTGCTTCTCCTCACTCACTGTCAAATATTTCAATTACATTATTAAATTTTTAAAGGTTTAAAACAATAGTAACTTTGAAAATGAGGTTTTACTTCTATCCCAACAAGGAATTCTTTTTACTATTTAATATATTACTACTTATCATTGCTATGCTTTTAAAAGACTAATTCTCTTTTAATGGTATGCACAAATATTTCCAGGTTAAATGGTATGATTCTAATACTTTCATCAAAATAATTTGGGATGGGGAAGTATATGGGGGTATACATGCAATAAGTCTGACAATAAATCAAGAATCTTTGAGGCTGAGTAATAAAAATATGGGGATTTATTGTATTAGTCTCAATCTCTTTGTAAATGTTTGAAATATTCCATAATGAAGGGGTTTTAAAATTGTAATGTTATCAACAATGTTTACAGAACTGGTCCATAATGTTCTGTATATGTAATTATTTTTCATCATTGAACTTTTAGATTAGATCTAAACCTCAGAAAAATAGACAGTAACTACAACTGCATAAATATAATTGGATAGTAATTAAAGTTAAGTGAATCTCTTTTTTAATCCTATGAGAAATGTCATTATTTCTATTTAATCCTTTTATTTAATTCAATTTCATCCTATCAATAAACATAAAATTCTAGTTCTTCTTAGTAAGATTGAAGGATAAAAATCAGTGTTTTTAGAGTTAATCCAGAAATGAATGCCAATGGAAGATTAAGATCTAAAATAACACTGTAGTCAAACAAAATAAATTTAAGGTTATAAGTTATAGATACATTTCCTTTACTAAAAGAAATACTTCATATCTTTATCAACCTTCACGTCCAAAATAAGCAATGAAAACCAAATCTGTCAGTATTTCACAATCAACAAAGTGAAAACCAACCCAATTATCTTCATTGAAAAGCCAACTCTCCTTTCCAGCTTTCCTGTTGCTTTCTAATTGGTCACTCTTTCCAGCTATAGCCTCAAAATGCTGGCATAATCCACAATCTCTTTCTCACTTCTAAACGACTCCACCAAATCATTTCCATGTCCAATAGATTCTTTGAAATCTCCCTCTCTCCCTAAGAATTCCCAATCTTCCCAAAGCAAATTAATATTCTCTTGATATGCACAAATAACTCTTTGTTCTTCCCCAGCCATTATCAGACTTCATAATTTTATCAAGCTCCAAAAACCCTAAGTTCCATGAGAGCAGGTTTTATATCTGCCTTACTCCTCACTGCATTTCCAGTACTTAGTAGAGTGCCTGGCACAAATTAGACTTCCAAGGAAATAAGACAAAAGGGAAATTAGGAAGAGAGAAAAAGGAGGGAGGTTGAAAGTGAAAGAAAAGGGGGGGGGAGAAAAGAAGGAAGAAGAAAGGAAAGAGGGAAGAAAGGAGATGGACTGCAGAGAGAAGGACAAGAAAAGAAGAAAGAATTCTTTTTATTCCATTCACGCTGTTACTACCTAAAATCATGAACTCAGGATGCTCTGAACCTTAAAAGTATCCAGTACATTTTTCAACCCCTCCAATGCACACACAACCCAAACTTTAGTGTTCTGAAAAATTCCCACCAAGTCAACTCCAACTATGTTTGGACTGCTGCAATAAAAAGAAATTCACTACCTCAAAAGCAATTCATTCCATTGGCAAGGAACTCATCATTTGAAAGATTTTCCCCCCAAAGAAGCCAAAGCTTCTCTCTCTGCATTTTCCATTCTTTAGTCCTAGTCTTACAGTCTAGAAACACACATACACACATACAAAATTTTCTTCAAAAGAAGAGAAATTCTTTATGAATGCTAGAACAATTACCTTATTTCTATTGAGTCTTCCAATTTGGAAGCCAAATATGTCAACCATTTCTCATTAAATGTTTCTGAGTTGTTTGGTCATCTTGCTCAGTTTCTCCAGTAGATATTCATTTAGTTAATATCTTAACCGTGGTTTCCAGACTGATATCATTTTTAAGGATGGTTGAGCTATTATATAACTAAAAGAATGGTGCTCAGACCAGATTCACCTTCATAATTCCTTACCTCTCCTACTTGAAACATTTAATTAATAATACTGATGAAGTTGGTTGATCATCTATAGTCATCATAGGTGTTTTTTTTTTAAATCAATGGCTACATGCTATACTTGTAGTTAAAGTAAGCATCCAGCTTGTTTCTCTATCTCTAGACCATCCCTCATCCTATCCTTTGTAGCCAGGTCAATATTCTTCTGACAGAAGCTTAACCAATCATTTCCCTAGCCAAAATGGATTCATAGTTCTAATCCCCACAATTCAGATCAATGAATTACTGCACGTTACTGGAAGGACCTTAAAAATCATGCTTCCCCTCTTAGTTTTGTGAATTGTCATAAGGTGCTCTCTGCAGTTCTTTCACTAGAATAAGATCAAGGTTCATCCTTCCATTCCAGTAAATCTGAGCATAATAAATCTGAACTAATTTTCATTTCATTTTGAGGATTTCAAATTTATTCTTTTTATTACGTGTAGATCTTGTGCTGATATATAAATCTGAGGACACAAATGTTATTCCCAACCCTGTTCTACATTATATCTTCCTGATAATTACTCAATATCCCCCTTCATAACTTTACCCTTTTTATGCCATATTCATTATCCTGTACCATATCTAGCTTAGCGTTGATGTGGGAAAGTTGTTTCAATTTAAAAATCCTCATATATCCACTTCTCTCAAACTCACAACAGGATACAAGAGGCATCTTTGCATTCTTTATAACTAGTCTTTATTTAGTTTATAGACTATATAACCTGGAAAACCAAGGCCCCTTTTTCAGTACATGGGCATGATCCAGCTCTTCTGTTCTCATTGTTCAAAAGTCTCAGCATGGTGTATCAGCTTTTCCACAGTTCAGCCCTAACATCCTATCTACAAACATTTCTCTACATGCACCTTTACTCCAACCAGACCACTGATCACTCTACTTCCCTCAAATATAATGGCCATTTCCATATTAAGTCTTATCTAGCCTTCATAGATTATCCACCAATTCTCTATTGCTTTATCTAGAAGCCTTAAAACTTCTAAAAATATATAAATATATGTTATAGCATAGTTGAACCACTCATGCTTTATTAGCTTAGATTTATGCTTATTTTGTAATTTTCAAATGTTAATTTTTTTCTTTCTTTGTTTCTTTTTTGTACTGCTGGGGATTGAATCCAGGGACTCACACATGCTAAGCAAGTGTTCTACCACTGAACTACACCCCCAGCCCTTATAGCTTTTGTAAGGGCAATACTCATTTCTCCTTCTTTATAAATACCCTGAGTGCCTAATAAAGTGCTTTGCAAAGAGCAGACACTAAAACTATGATTAAAAGGGAAACTGAAGGAACTAAAAATGTTCATAAAGGATAATAATCAATCTCCAAATTTATAAATAAGATACTGAGGACTATATGTATATATGATAAATAGATTTCCATGAAGCTAAAATACTGATAGTTTCAAAGAAAATGAAGTATCAAATTTCTCTCTCAACCAGAGAACTAATTAACTCAATGGCAGCTGGGAAGACAGAACATCCAAAGTTTCTTTATCTGGGAAACAGAAAAGATTAATTGTAGGTCCTTTCCAACATGGAAATTCTGATAAAGTAATAAAAATAACATATCACAATGTTTCCACCAGGTCTTTTGCTTTTATGCTTTTCCATAATTAAGTATAGCTGTATGTTTATATGCATTGTACTCACCTTATTCCAGGAAAGAAACTTAGGATTTCTTTGATTAATCTTATGTACAGTTAAATGTGTGACATTATAAATTTAAAGTGATTTTGAAGTCCTGGAAAGTAAGTTTTCTACATGGTTGAAAATGGAAACAAAGCTCTACCTAAATCAAATTTCAATTTAGTAAATTAAGAGACACACCACCGTCACAACAAATAACAGGACCTTCAGGAACTGAATCAGAGCTAAGGCTCATCTGTGTGTTGCACCTACTATTAAAAATAACCATGCTTTATTGGTGTTGCCATATGGCACACTATGTTTCTCCTATTTTTGTAATAACCCTTTATAATTACTATGCTTATCTATGTTTTAAATATAAAGAAAGGAAGGCTTTAATTTCAAGAATTTTCCCAAGTGTATACAAAGAGAAAACAGAATTAGGATTCAATCCCAAGACCCAGATCCATCTCCTTCCAAACTCTGAGTTCAACTTTTGCCACATACCATCCTTTTAAAATAAGGTTTGGACTGCAAAATGAAAGTATGTAGAAGATAAGGCCTAAGACGTTTTGAGCAGTTGTTACTAATGGATGGATAGATAGATGATAGAGAATTAGACAGAGTTATATTTAAACTTATGATAACTCTGTAATATAGAGTTTATCACCATTTTAGCAAAACATAAATTATTAACTAATATGCCCAATATCACTCACCTAGAAATGTTGGGATAGGAAACAAAATAGTTTTCTTGTGATGTTTCAAAATGCTCCCTCTCTCTACTCTCCCACACAACCTCATAAGTAACAAATGAGGGTGAAAATAATCTGAAGCCATTTGGCCCAAAAGCCAACATTGGCAAAAAAAAAAAAAATCTATATCAAGCTGACATCCTACATTTAAGTAACACTAGTTTAGGAGAAAAGGAAAACTTAACTGTTGTCCAAATACATTTAAAATAACAGTCATGAGAATCCCATTCTTATATTAAATAGTGCAAGAACACATTCATTTCAGAAAAGGATGTATTCATATGCACCATATTTTATGAGAATTTGCAGATTTTAAAAGGCATAATATTGCCTAGTTGCCAGGATTTTTTCCACTTAGCATCCTTCAGCTCTGTATTGAAAATTCTGGAAAACACTTTCACCACTTTATGAACCATATGCAGAGCTTGATTCTTCTCCAATTTTTTTTCATTTGTTATTATCATCATCGGGGAGGATTACATCTCATCTACTTAGCTGCTAGAATGAAGATTTCAGTTTGGAGGAGAGCCGATTTCTTTAAAAAAAAAAGTTAGCTGCTTCAGGCAACAGTCCCTTTGATCTGCTCATTAACACTTTTCAAATGTTCGAGTGATGTGGGCATTCTTTGCGCTAGAAAATGTCAGCACTGGAGCCTGCAGCCAGCTTGATGCAATCATATGTTCCGATATTCAGAAAAGAGTGAAAAGAACTGTCAACATTGAATTGCTTGGGATTTAAAAAAAAAGCAGATACTGTACGATGACTGTAGATCAAGTAGTATTTCAGAACTAATTCTTGCGAGTGACAAAAAGAAATGCCCAATTCATCAGCAATTGTCTATGAGCCCATAGACAATAGGAAAAATATGCTTAGTGTTTACAAGAACTTGTTTAAAATATATGTGAGTCTTCCTTTCATGCTCCCTTTTCTTCTTGATAAGATCAGAGAGCAAGTATAATACCTTTCTTCTTAAGTACATAAACACAAAGGTATTACTACCTGGGAAATTCTTCTTTTCTGAATTCCACAAAGTTAGATGTTTTCAACATTCAGACCAAAATACAGTCCAAGTTATCTCATCCTCCTTTTCCTTTTCTCTCTAGAAACTCACCAATGTTCAAAGGATATTACTTTGAACAAATAAATGACCAGAAATCTAGACATTAAATACAATCTAAAATGCCAGATGAGACCTGGGAAGAACAGTGTGAGGGTGGATTCTGTCAGGATTTAAGTAAAGGTGCTGCTGTCAAAGCAAATAAACTAAAACCAGGATGAATTTGATACCCTGTTTCATAAACGATGCTCTGTTGGAAAACATCACCATGGAAGCAATACGTCTTAACATCACACTGTATTTCAAGGAGGCAACCAAACATAAATCATTTTAATTAATGGTGCAAGGAAGGCATATTAAAATTTAAATTACTTCTGTTTTATTGTGCATTCCAGAAAAAAAGATCAAGCTCCTCTGAAAGTAACTCAATAAAGCACCAGGAGCCCTCCTCAACAATAAAATACAAGTGCAATGTAGAAGCATTATTACTGTGTAGAAACAGCGGCACAGCTGTTACCGGCTAAGAAAATGATTTTGTAGAGCTCCAGTCAGATATATCCTCATCATGAAGGCACAACTTACTTATAAGCAAATTAGGCTTTAAAATGGTAACTTTAAAATTTTTTTTTAATTAAGATCCATGAGATCTTTCGGTAATGTCCTAAATGCACCAAGAAAAAATGAGCTTGCAATTTTCCCTGGAGGATGGAGAACTTTGGCCAAGGACACTAGAGCAAAGCGAACATTTATCATTTCCAGCATATTCGAGTATTTATTTGCAGCTGTGTAGCACACTCACTGACAACACTCCAGAAAGCCTTTGTTTGCCACCTCATTAGCCTTACATCTGTAATTCTGCAGAGTGTCTGGTTTTCCCAAATGATGCAACTATACAACTGTCATTTCTGCTATCCTGATTAGTAAAACAAATCTGCTGTAAACTCAACATATCCTCTAAGCTAAACAATGATGAAAACATCTGTATTTTCCGATATCTCACTCATCATTCTGTACATAAGTTTTGTCCTAACCCCTCATGCCCTCAGTTTTAATCTAAAAAAAAGGAAGGATGCTGTTAATATCCTTTTTTAAAGAAAAGCAGTTATAGAGGATGGATGTGAGGACAGTCAATGAGCAAGATATAGACAGATGGTGAGAAATAACTTCACACAAATATAAGAACTTTCTCCATTATGAAACAGTTTGCAAACTCAACACAACCTATAATTCACTAATGTAATTCCTGAAAATTCAACTATCTTTTATTAAAGCTATTGATATAGAGTTCTCCAAATATCATTGGTTTTGATTTCTATTTTTGCACAGAAGCCCAGACACACAGAGGACCCTATCTGCAACACTTTAATGACATCATTTCTCTCCTTTATCCTAAAAAAAATCATCAAAATGAATGGAAAGACTTAAAATTATAAAATAGTTTCATATTAAAAACATCTTGGGTAACCAGATATCCTATGGCAGGGGATTTTTCTTTTACCTTTTTTATTCTATGTCCCTCTATGGCGGTCCAGTGAAACTATGGGCCCCTTAAGCTAAATTGAAACACATAGGATTTAAAGGACTCCAATTATATTGAAATGCAATGATCTAACTGGTAAAAAATAAATTAAAAAGCCCTGTACTACAGAAATATGCATGATTCATTCATTAAATAGTGAGATCTAGTAATAGGTCTAATTACTATCATAACTTTGAAGTAGTGATTTAGATAAAATATATTTAAAAATATATGAACCCTAAATGTGATATAGGATATCTGTGATTAGTTGGCAACAAATTTTTCAGAATTGATAATACTTTTGTGAGCAGGGGCCTACATTCATGAATGAAAGAAATGATACATTTCAGTCAGAAGTAAAAATAAAGCTATATTTCTTTCCATACAAGTTCATAATCCTCAGGTTAGAAATCCCTGTGGGGTATATAAAGCAGCAACTATATAAAAGTTAAGTTGTTTCTACTTCAGAGTTTTATTACAATTGAGAAATTCTTATGTAGTTGTATCTTAGTTCTTATTAGATAGGACTTCAAAGGCCATCTTTCCTATTGCATATACATTATAAGTGACAAATTTTAAGTGAAATCAATGAAAATCATACAAAGAACTAAGATTGTATAATAAATTCCTTTGAGCACAGCATTTCTCCATAGTTAACATAATTTTTATCATGAACAACAAGATACCTTATTTTGAAGTCAACTTCCAGGTAAAGAGATACCAAGTTTCTCAATTTTAAGAATTGATACAGTTCAGGAAGATGCATCCAATAACAAGTATTTACTGTGCAATATGCCAGATTTACAATAATGGGTAAAACACAGGCTATACCTGCCTTCATCAAACTATTGATCCATAAGAGGAAAGAGATTTTAAGGAAACAACAATGTTATTTTTAACATTGCATACTTAAGGAAGTATAACAATATTTTTACTTAAGTATCTCCAAAAAGATACAATTTTAAACCAAGAATCTGTGCTAGAATTTTAATATAAAATATTCTAGAAGAAATGTTTCTACTTCCATTTGTTTCTTGTTTCCTGGTACCAAACTAGCACAGCCAACCAGATACATATTGTGGTTTCACAAATTGGTGAATGTTAGAGCTTCTTTGTTTTCCTTAGTAGGGTAAAAATGTCAATATTCAGCTTTCAAGAGATTTAATGGTTTGATATCTAAATGTGAAAGAAAGGGTACTGGCTCCTTGTCACAAGTACTATCACCCTGAGAATCCTGTCCACAGATCTCCGTTGTCAAATGAGTCCAATAACACATATGCCTTGGACACTCCTGAAAATTTCGTCCTGAAAACCAATTTCATCTAGAAATTCCTGGTCACTCTGAATGATTACTTTCCACTAAGGATATAAAGAATGATTAAATTCTACTCAGTATATAAAGCATTATGCATACTTACTTGACAATTATCCAAAATAAAATGGAAGTGTTACTCTATTGTAATTCCCCAAATCCACAGCCCTATGCAGTGATACTCAACTCTAGGGGATGGCAGAACCATTCAGAAGATACCTTGGTTTTTTATTCCTGCTATAACAAATTATCAAAACCTAGTGGTTTAAAACATATAATTTTTTTTTCTTTCGGTCCTGGAAATCAGGAGTCTGGACTGAGTCTTACGGGGTTAACGTGAGGCGCTGACAGAGTGGAGGGGTGAATCTGCTTCTTACCTCCTCTAGGTTCTGCTCAGGCCAGCATTCCTTGGCTTGTGGCTGCATCTCTCCCATCTCTGCCTCCACGGACTCATTGCCTCCTACCCTCTGTTGTCTGATTTCTCTCTCTATCCCTCTTACAGGATCTGCCATTGCATTTAGGGCCCACCTACATCATCCTGGATAATCTCTCCATTCAACATCTGTAATTGAATCGCATCTGCAAAGCCCTCTTTACTACATCGGGTAACATTCACAGGTTCCAGGGAGTAAGGCCTGGATACCTTTATTCATCTTACACAGGAGGCTTTTCCAAACTGCTCTGATCTTGGGAGACGTCCCCCTAGGCACACCCCTTCCCCTCGGAGAGAATCGTCACTATTGGAAACCTGACAGCCATTGCTCCAGAGCCGTCCTGCTATCGAAGCAGAAAAAATAAAAATAAAATAACTCAAAAGCCTGGGAAGCACTAAAATGTAAGTAAACATTGTCACCACGGAGTCGCTGATTAGACACCCATGAAACTTTAATCTCTGAACAATGAGTGAATCAACAATTTTATACAATATGGTTCAGTATTTCAGTATTTCATAAAATATGAAATGACTGAATAAAGGCAGATATTGAGGCTTCTGTTCAGGATTTTTTTTCCAGTCTTCAGTCTTGATAAGAACTCCTGAGCATGTGATACCCACAGAGGTAGAGGACTAACACATTCTAAGTGTGCCCGAGACCAGACACTTTAAGCTGCTTCCTCATGTTTTAGTTGAAAGATTAGATTTAAATATTTGCTGCTAGTACTTAAAATGTATTCAAACAAAAAGAAATGTGTACAATGCCAAGCTGAAATAAATGCATGGTGTTTTCCATTAAACTGTTGCATTACTGGTAACGATAGACAAGGCCAAATGGATCCCTAATAATTTTACACTGCTAAGAACTATTTAACTGGCCACATTCTAATTTTGGCACTGAACAAATATAGTCTCTAAAAGGAGCAAAAATAAAATGAATGCCATGTAATTGTACTGGAGCACCCTTTGAAATACTCAAGATCCTTTTGCGCAAGGTTATGGCCTCACTCCTGCTTCTGTTCACATGTCCTCCTCATTTTTCTCTAGCCCACTTCCCTTCCAGCTTAACATCCCAACTACCTACGTGTTATCAAAGTCAACTACTAAGCTGAGCACGGAAGGAGGGAAGGGGGAGGGAATGGGGGTGGGAATTGGGGGAGGGCTAATTGAACGATGTGTGCGTATATACTTTACAACCCTGAAACCCATCAATAGGTATGATTACAATGCACCAATAAATAAATAAAAATAATTAATTAAAAAATAAAAGAAAGAAATACTCTACTCTTGGACTGGGGATGTGGCTCAGCAGTAGAGCACTTGCCTAGCATGGGCAAGGCTCTGGATTGGGTACCCCTTCCCCCCAAAAAAAAGAAAACTCCAAAGGAAAGAAATGATTTACTATATCTAAGGCCCATGATCTACCAGTGGCTTTCCACTTCAACTATTGATATAACTCAGCTGGACACAGTCTTAATCCCCACCAGGATCAGCCCTCGTCACTACTGTACCACAGGCAAAGCTCCTTTCAGAAGATTCCACTGATTGAATCTCCCTAGCGGCTTCTACATCATCTCTGGGATGAGTTCAGACTTGCTATAAGATACAGAAGGCCAGCCCTCACTGGGTTCTTGTCAAAACCAAAATTATCCTTCACTCAAGGTCTCAGTCTAGCACCTCCCAAAGCATGCCAGAATAACTCAGAATCTCACACACACTTCATTAAAATGTCCCTCATCAACTGCCACTGTCTTATCCATCATTCAAAGATCAGTCTGGGGTCACTGACTCAGTCATATTTCTCTGAAACACTCCTGTTATGCACTTATTGGTCTTTATACATGTTGCGGGTAGGCACTCAAGACCCTCCATTCACACCTACCCATATTTCTGTGTGTCCATATTAAAATGTGAATTTCCATATCATATCACAGGCATTTTTATACCCCAGTGTATTGGTTTGGATCTGGGGTGTCCCCCAGCCCTCATGGAAACAGGGTGGCAATGTTGGAAATGGGGCTTGGTTGTAATCTTAATAAGTTGTAATGGATTTATCTGGGTGGTGACCCCAGCCAGTAGAATGTGGCTGGAGAAGGTGGGTCCCTGGGGCTGCTGCCTTGGGGGTTATATATGGTTCCTTCTCCCCTCGCACTCTCGACTTTGCTTCCAGCATCCATGATGTGAGGAGTGAAGCCT
Source organism: Glis glis (assembly GCA_004027185.1). Taxonomy (NCBI): domain Eukaryota; kingdom Metazoa; phylum Chordata; class Mammalia; order Rodentia; family Gliridae; genus Glis; species Glis glis. The sequence continues at coordinate 27,856 of PVJS01017443.1, forward strand.
GTGCTCTCCCTCTCTCTGCTTCCCGCCACCATGCCCTGAGATCTGTGGTCCCCGGCCTCACATGGCCTGAAACCATGAGCAAATAAATCTTGCTTCTTCTGAGTTACATGGTCAGTTCTTTGGATTATATCAGTGAGAATGCTGACTAATATACCCAGTTTCTAGCACAGTAACTAACTCCTAGATAATCAATACATACTTGTCAATGGCTGAATACGGAATTTTACCTTCACTTTCTTCCCACTTTAAAACCTACTTTAGAAAACATTTGCTATGATTCATTTATACCTAGGTATAAATATAAGTTCATACTCAGGAATAGCTGCTTTTAAATCTATATTTGTAAATATAAAATAAAAGTGGTTCTCTCAAAATTAATAAGTATTCATGATGTTTGTGAAGACAGGAAGCCTTTATGACATCTTATCATACAAAGAAATGGACCTCTCTAAGCCTTGCATAAAGACAACTCCATGATTTATAAAGCCTCAGAGTTAGAATGGACCTAATCTTACCACCTAATGATTGGGTCCCCTCTATAATATTCAAAATGATGGTCAAAACCTATATTTGAGCACATCTAACAACCTCCCAAAGAAGCCCATTTCAATTTTTGCACATGTCTTTTTAAAAAAAAATTACACATTGACACTTTTGAGGCCTCTGGTCAATAGTAAATGAAATTGCAAACTAATGAAGGGAGGAAAACCACCACCGTAAAGCTTAAATTAAAAAACCAAGGAGCACAAATCACATCAGGGCCCCTTTTTGCTTTTTAATTTGAGACTCAAGAATGCTAGCCACCCTAAAATAGCCATATCCAGGATAATCAAGATTATAGCAGGAAACTGTTTGAGCATAAACTGCTATGGCAGGAAACTGATTAGTTCAGCAAAGAGACAGGATGCTTCTTGTCTCTGCTGTTGTCTGAGTTAATTCTATGCCTCCTCCATGGGCCAAGTGCTCTGAGATAAAGGATTATAAAATTGCCTCATGAAAGCAGACTGAAGTACAATTAATAATAAATGTAGGGGTAGTACAAAGCACTACCTGAAATTACAAGGAAGCTGAAATCAGTCAGCCAAGGTGTGTAGGGGGAGGGGGAGGCAGTCTAGTAATATCATGTAAATCATGACCATGATCTACAGAATATAAAGTTCTATACAGTGTGTTTGTAATAAAAGAGCACTCTCAAAATAAGTAGTAGGCATGCTTTGAAAGAAGACTCTTGGGATAAACTTTTCTATGAAATCTGAGCAATCTAAATTGGATTGCCTGAAAGGTGGTGAAATGTATTACTTCACATACTATCCTGGGGTAGGCAGACTAACAAATGCTCCCACAAAGATGTCCATAGCTTAATTCCTTGGTACCATGAGTAAATCACCTTTCCTGGGGAAAAGGATTTTTCTAGCAGATATGATTAAGATTGAGGACCAGGCCGGGCACGGTGGCGCACGCTTGTAATCCCAGTACTTTGGGAGGCGGAGACCGGAGGATCCGGGTTCGCGGCCGACCTCAGCGCGCATGCGCGCACGCACAATCGATCGATCGATCGATCAATTGATCGATCTTCCTCTCTCTCTCTCTCTCTCTCTTCCTAGTGAGGCCCTCCGCAACTTCGTGAGACCCAGTTTCAAAAATAAAGCATAAAAACAAATAGGGCCGGGGGTGTAGCGCGGAGGTAGAATGCCCCTGCGTTCAATCCCCGGTACCGCAAAAAAAAATAAATAAATAAATAAATAAATAAAAGATTGAGGACCAGGAGTTGGGAAATGATCCTGGATTATCCAAGTGGGTCCAATGTAATCACATGGTTCCTTCAAACTGGAGAGCCCCTTCCCAGCAGGTTTCACAGTCAGAAGGAGATGTGAGTAGAAAAGAATGATCAAGGAGACCAATGGTGCCATTGAAGATAAAGAGGCCAGGAGGCAGAGAATGTGGATGGCCCACTGAAGCTGGGAAAAAACTGTCCCCTAGAGCTTCAGAAAAGAATGCAGCCCTGCTGACACTCTTCCACCCAGATAAGAGCTGTGAGAACACACACCAGAGCTGTGATTACACAACTGTTAGATAATAGATTTATATTGTTAGGCCACCAACCATGTGACAATTTGTCACATCAGCAATAGAGAACTAATACCAGCCCATATTCTTTCACAGTCTTTACACAAAGTGAAAAATGACACAAATTGAAACCAAAAGTAACTGTTTAGCAGATACCCTAACATCTGCACTTGAATTATTTCTAAAACTATTTTAAGAGACAAAAAAAAATCTTGAAATACTAGATCCTTCAAAGAGGAAATAAAAGATTCAATAAGCACTTTTTAAAAACCCTGACAGATTATCAACTGCTCTCAATGAATCCGGCAGGAAAAAAAATGCAACTTGTTGAATTTTTCTTGTAACCCAACCACTCCCCCTACATTTCTGAATGCTTCTTCCCACAAACCTGATTTTGAAGCACTTTTTACATGAAGTTTTATAATAGACATTGACATGCATGTTTTCTAGAATTTATTATAGTAGTGAAATGACTAAAATTCAAGTTGCTAGTTAAAACTTTGCTGTTGTTGAGGAATGTGGCACTCATTCATGTCCCAGGCCTTACTTTACATCTTACTGATTAAAAAATAAATAAAATGAGTAGAGTTTCAAATCTTCCTTACTCACCACTTTGCAGCAAAGGGGCCAAAACCACCACATCAAACCGATGCCTAAGAGTAACAATAACACCAAAATTGCAATGATGGCTGCAATCCCGTTAGACTAAAGTAGACAAAAGACAAAAATGAAGTTGTCAGCAAAATTTAGGGTTGGATCTAACATGTGTATTTTTAAGTAAATACTAGAAAATAAAACAGAAAGCATAATGTCAAACCAGATTTTAGCTATATTCCTTTAAATTATTTAAATTCTATAAATTCCATTATATTTTATTTAATATATATTAGGCTATGTTAAATAGGCAAATAAATATGAAATATTTCAAAATGCTGCAGGCTGTTTTAAAAGAATGGAGGAAAAATCACTATTTAGAGTTAGACAAATGGTCCCTAGCTTTTGTGACTAGGTTAGGATAATTTTGATTCAACCATGATTACAATTAGGCAGAATTTTCCCAGACTCTATGATGATGGGATACCATTTACTTTATATACTAAATGATAAGGCAAGATGCATATTAAAAAATCACCAAGTAGAGGACAAATGAACAGCAACAGCTCTTGTCGGCAAATGCATATACAATCTTTGCATTGAATCAATGCAAAGATTCAGTCTCATAAATTCGTGTATCAGATGATTTCTGTGGCTCAAGTTATTACCTGCACAAGAACCACACTGGTGTTCTTTCACTTCCTGAGTGGTAAGTTCCTCTGGCCTTCAGACACCCGCTCTAGGCTCTGCCTCTAACCCCCCATCCTAACAACCACCTATTTATCCTATAGGGCCCAGGCTAAGTCACTTCCTCAGGAAAGCTTTCCTTGGACCCCTCTGGTTAGAAAATGCCCCTCCTAATTGTACAAATTATATTTCTCTATATTTTCATCTTTCGCACTTTCACAATGCAATTAATTAATTCTGAGATTTGTGATTATTTGTTTAATTTCTCTTGTCTGCCGTAATTCATTGTGAGTACTAGGAAATCACAGGGTATGTCCAATCAACTTACTACTATGTACTCCATGCCTGGCATTTAAAAACTATCTACTGAAAGAATGAACTCCAAAGAAAAAAAAACTGGCAAAGAAGAGTGTAAATACTTTTAGTTTATGAATAGAAGTTTTAGTATAAGTCAGTTTCCAATGGAAGAACAGTACCTCTTCCAAACTTCCCCCTCCCCCATTCTCTGGGATTCCCAGTAATACTGTTTTGGTTTTCAGGTTTTTCATTTTTGTTTTAGAAAAACAATTCAGGAAAGAACAAAAAGAAAAGGAGAGAAAGAGAGAAAGATTTTAGAGAAATTTTCAGGTGAATATCTAAGTGTTCTGTTCTTAATGCCAAAAAAAAAAAAAAAAATCCAGGCATACATCAGGTACTCAGAAAATACCCAAAGTGCATCCTTTCATACAGAATTCTAAATATTCATGAACGAAATCAAGCTACTCTACCCAAACTTAATTACATTAAAGTATAAAATCTAGGCAAACCGGAATATAAACAGGAGAATGTCATAGAAATAGATGGAAAAGTGTGGTTTGCTGCGGGTGAAATGGAAAATGTGTAAGTTCTTGATCTCACCTTCAAATACAAAGTTTTGTGAAGATGCCCCTGACCTGTGACTGTCCATATACAGAGGAATGAAGCGTTCCCACCAGGCCTCTCCCCCTTGAGGACCCAGGCACAGCACGCATAGACATGGCTATTTGGCTGTGCTATATGACTTTCAAAGGAGTTCTATGGATATTTGGTTCCCTCTTAGAATTTACATTTTGTGTTCAGAAATAAGGATATGCAACTAGAGGCCATGAATCTGCTAAATTGTAGTGGTTTGTTTGTTCTTTCTATGCATGTGTCATGAACAGGAAATTCAGAAATTTGTGCTGACACTCAGGATATAAAGTAGATGGGTGGCCTTGACAAGTACTTAAAATTCTTGATTTTTTTCTCAAAATAAATTGCCTTTGTTAATAATATTGACAAAACACTATGCACTTCCAGATGCAAATATATGTTTATTATAACAATTATTATCACCTCTACTAATTCCAAAGGCTTATCTAAAAAAATTAAATCTAAAATACGCTCATTCTGAAACCCTACAAATCTAACCTTTGTCATATTTAAGATAAGCATGATATAAAATAGGGTCAGAGGAAGCACATGATTTAGTGCTACCTGACCTTGACATCTGTATCAGAGATACAGTTCTCAGCTGCACCCATCTCAGATATTAGCTCAGTTAAGTGGATATAAAGTCAAGCTTTCCCGTTTCCTTTGTTTTGATTGCCAGAGCCACCATGAGAGCAAAGAACAGGTCAGTCATAACAGGGAAATAATTGTTCACATAATGTCATATACAAATTAAGTTCAAAGACATGAACGTCAGGCCTGCGAGCAGATCCCATGCTACAAACTCCAGAAGTAGGAGCCAGATGAAAAAGAGAATGGAACTAGATAAAATTATACCCAGATCTATCTCATGGGCAGAAACTAGAAACTTCTCACTTTTACTTAGGCATGTCTCTCTTTACACAGATCTCAGGTTAAAAAGTCCTAGTAGGATTCTGTGTCTGACAAAGCACATGCATTTTATTTTTCTTGAATTAAATGGAATGAATATATATGACTGGAAGCTAAAAATATTTTTTCATTCATCAAAAATAATTTGATGCTCCCCATACTGGGCCTTTAAATGAGTGTCAGAGTTACAATGTCGGACAAGTCTTCATGAAGTCCACAGGTTAGAGAGGTAGACCTTGAACAAATAATTATGAGTGTGAGGAGTGTGGCAAGAGTACACAACAGAAACCTGTAATTGTGGGAATTAACCTAGTCTAAGGTTCCGAGAGGAGCTTGCTGGAGGAAACATAAAAAGGGATGGGGAAGAGAGTAGGCAGAAGTATTGGCTCTCGTAGGAGTGAGATAAAGACCACCACAGTGACTGAAGCATAGAGTCAGAGGGAACAGAGTGACACCTGAAGACGTTGAAGAAAAAAGTCAAACACAAATCTCCAAAGCTGTAGATTATTACAGAGAGAATTGACCACTGGTTGAAGCCTTGGCCATTTCTTGGCTGACCATCCCATCTTCCTTTTGTTACATGGATTCTTTCCAAAAATAGTTCTTCCCAAGTAGCACTTTGAGATGTCTTTGACTTGGGTATGAAAGTTAACTGAGGAGTCTAGCCTGAAACTCAACACCCAGGTGTCAGTCAAGGCTATGAAGCCAAACTCTTTTAAGGATTATCTAGGGACGTAGAAGGACCTTGAGCCTGATCTTAGGGTAGAAGGAACCTATTTTCTACTCATTCAAGCATATTATGTTTTTGAACTTCATCTGCATTTAATTTCCTTTTCTTCACTAAAAGAAAGTTATACAATCAAAGACTTTACTTTGCCAAATGTAATTCTAAGAGAAGCATAGAAGTACAAAAAACAAGTAAAGGTCACTACTGTATTTGCAAAATAATGATAGGAAAAAGGAATCACAAAAGTTTCAAAATTGCATGAATAAGGGCCAGGCGTGGTGGCACATGCTTGTAATCCCAGTACTTGGGAGGCTGAGACTGGAGGATCTGGGTTCACGGCCAGCCTCAACTACTTAGTGAGACCCTCCACAACTTAATGAGACCCTGTTTCAAAATAAAGAATAAAAAATAAGGCTGGGGCTGTAGCCTGGGGGTAGAATTCCCCTGGGTTCAATCCCCAGTACCGCCAAAAAAAAAAAAAAATTGCATGAATAACATGTTGTGGCCTATCTAGAAAATAATCACAGTAACCATTTTAGAGTACAACAGGCATAGAAGGAGAGAAATTAGTTTCTACAATTTTGTTGCCATGAATTTAGAATTAATAAAAGAAAAAGTAGGCTGGGTGTGGTGGCACATGCTTGTAATCCTAGTACTTGGGAGGCTGAGACCAGAGGATCCGGGTTCGCGGCCAGCCTCAGCTACGTAGTGAGGCCCTCCACAACTTCATGAGACCTGGTTTCAAAATAAAGTATAAAAAATAGGGCCGGGGGTGTAGCTCGGAGGTAGAACGCCCCTGGGTTCAATCCCCAGTACCGCAAAAAAAAAGAAAAGAAAAAGAAAAAGAAAAAGTAGTTATGAATAGGTGATGATTTCATTTATCGAATTACTTGGAATATTATATCAGCAGTTAATAAACTATGGCTTAAGAGCCAAATCAAGTTTATCTATTTTATAAGACCCCCACCCTGAGCTAAGAATATTTTGTTTACATTGTTACATCACTGAAAAAAACAGAGAAGAATATGTTACATTAAATTCAAGTTTCAGTGTACACAGCTTTATTAAACACAGCCATAGCCATATGTTTACCTAATGACAATGGCTGCTTTTGCACTACAATGATAATGTCGAGTACTTGTGACAGAGACCATACAGTTTCCAAAGCCTGAAGTCTTTATTGTCTGGCCTTTAACAAGAAAAGTTTGCTGACCCCTGTCCTAGGTAAATCAATTTAAGATCTGGTTAAAAATAGATTGTGCAAGTATTCGTTCGAGGAGGAAAAGAGACTGTGGAACTGGAAAAGTGACTTAACCTTTTAGAACCTCCAGGCTCCAAGCAACCCCTCTCCCTGGGACAGTAAAAGCTGAAGTCAGCAGATGATGGGCTCATCAAGCCAGGTACCCCTTTGAGGATTCCGTCTACCTAACAGAAGCACCTTCTAATATGTTTGCATAAATGTGCACTAAAGGTTGGAGGTGGCTCTCTGCTCTCTGTCCCTCAGTTTTCTCATCTGTAAAATTAACATAATAATAATGGCCTCCTCTTGGGTTGTGAGTATTAAGTGAAGCCAGACATTGCTTAACACATGCATAATAACACTTAATGCATTATAATAGTGCTTAGCACAGTGTCTGGTGCTTAATACATGCTCAGAGAACAGGTTCTTGGTATTATTATTCTCAAAGAGCAGTAGTTATGGGGGGATGGCATCCTTTCACTGTATTTTTTAAAGCAGAGATACATTTAAGAGATTGAAAAGAGATGAAGAGAAAGGACTGCCTAAGTACAAACCCTCCTCAGACTCTAATCTTAAATCTAGAGTTTCCCCACGTTTAAAAGACACACAGAACAACTTTTATTTACTCATTTAGCAAATAATTTTGGAGCGCCTGCCCTGTGTAAGGATTAGATATGAGAAGAAGCAAAGAAAAGGTGCGAGCTCCACAGTCAATGTCTCGGGGCTGGTGAGCAAGGCCCGGAAGTACACAGGAAAAGGCGCTCTCTGCTCTTCCTGCCCTGATAAGACTGTTCTCGGATGTTCTCAGAGCATGTAATGGGGATTTTCACAAGAACAAATCGGTTATGGTGTTTTATTTAGTCTGGTTTTTAAATGCCCATGAGAGTCAAAAGCATCGTCTCAGGAGGAACAATATCACTAATTGCATTTCACCTAATCACCAAATCTGAATATGCCTGGAAGACTAAATATTACTTAATCCAATTCCCCGGGCACTTATCATAATATTACCCACTATTGTCTTCTATTTCAAATAGAGAGTTTATGAACACGTCAGCAGGTGTATCTTATCAGCTCAAGTTTTACTTCCTTTTGTTTTCTTTCTTTTTTTTTCCCATACTAGGGATTGAACCCGGGTATATGTGTGTGTGTGTG
>PVJS01017444.1:0-36150 GCA_004027185.1 Glis glis
CCCCAGTACCGCAAAAAAAAAAAAAAAAAGTACAAGATAGAAAAGAAGAAATAAAATGGTCTTTTTGTGTGTGTGAATAGCATGATTGTCGATGTAGAAAATCCCAAGGAATCTAAACAATTAAACCAAGAAACCTGAACTAATAAATTAGTTAAGCAAAGGTTGAAGGATGCAATAAAATGCTAAAAAATAAATGATATTTTATATGCTAATAACAAACATGAGTATTAAAATAAAAAATTTAATACCATTTATAATTGCTTGTTCTCTCCCTCCTTCCCTTTTTCTCTACCTCCTTTCTGTTTCCTCTCTTTTTCAAAAGAAATATGTGTAAATTTAGTAAAATACACACAGTGCTATACACTAAACACTACAAAACACTGATGAAAGAAATAATATCTAAATAAATGGAGATACATTATGTGGTCACAGTTGGGGGATTCAACAAAGTTTAGATAATATTTCTTTCCAAGTAAAAAGTAAAGAACATTCCTAACAAAATCTCTACAAAGTTTTTTTTAAAGATATATAGATTATTCTAAAATTATATGGCAAGGAAAGCAACTAGGAAAAGAATCTTTGAAAAATAGAATAAAATGAAAGGAATCAGTCTTCCCAATTTTAGGACTCATTATATAGCTACAATAGTGAAGAGTATGTGGTATAAGTGTAGGAATAGTCATGTAAATGGATTGAAAAGAATAGAGAAACCAGAAACAGACCTACCACTACCTAAGCAAGGTCTCAAATCTTTAATATCTATATTAATGATATGATATGTTAAAACATCACAGCAAAGAAAACAAAACCCCCAGTAGAAAATGGTCAGAAGACGGGATATGTAGTTACAAGTAAGTGGGTGAAAATATAGTCAACACCATTTGAGAAATAAATGATAAACTATAATTATCTCAAAATATAAAGTTTAATTTAAAAAAGCCTTTTTGCATAGGAAACACAAAGTGGCTGGAAGAAAGTGTATCAAACCTTTAATAACTATTTAAATATTACTTTCCCAGGGCATTTGATGGTGGTCTTCATTTTTTCAAAACATATTGGTATAGATAGTAACTTTTTTCATGGGTTCTTAAAATAAGTGTTATTTGGATTTTTAAGTCTAATAGGAGTCAACTGTTTATTCAGTCACCAGTCACAACACCCATCCCAATTAACATTACCTTGATTCAGAGCTAATCCTTGACTTCAGAGTTGAGAAATTATGGTGTGTTTTTTTGCCCTCTAGATTAGATTGAGCCATAGAGCATACACTCACACTGAACTCATAGAAGAAAGTAATAATAATAGATGAACATCTTAAAACTAGTTGGGCTCCTTACACTAACAAATTACCTTTGTTTTGTTCTTATGAATTTTATTCCAAAAATGAATAAAATAAGTAATTTTAAGAGCTCTTAAATGATTATGGAATTAATATTGTAAGAATTACATGGTCTTAGAATGTGTATGTTTGTTTTAATGGTAATGTCTTATTAACCATCCTTGCCTAACATGTGCTACTGCCCCTACAGGGAAAGTGTGAATTCATCAATTAGTGAAAGTTTCTTTCTACCACTGCTAGCTTAGAACCAATGTATTTTTGTTTTGTTTTTTGAGATTAGTAATGATTTCACTAGGTATAATGAAAATCATTGCTATTTTCTCAACATATTGTTTTTCTTAAGGTTTTTTATTTTTATTTCTTTGGTAAATCTTGGTTTTGATAATTCAAACTCGTCACAGTGATTGTATGTATCTGAGAAATCTTTAACTCTTGATCAAAAAAGCATTTATAAACTATGTCTTAGTTACATGTATTCTTCCACCAGCAAATGTTATTTGCTGTATGATGGTATTTTTTTTTATGAGATGCTCTCTTTATTATCAACCTGAGAGCTGTCTCATTATAATTCTCATCCTAGAAAATTCAGTCAAGACTGAAAGGGCTTCAATGGCATATTTAATTTTTAGGTTTTTTTTCCTTCATAATCTCTAATTGACCTTGCCCTTGAATGTCTTCAGTAGCTGAAACTCATCTCACGAGATAGCCCTTTCTGTATTTGGAGAGGTCTCTCCATTAGAAAGTTCTTTTTCATATTGAGTTCAGAATTTCTGTAATAATTTGTAACCTGTGGAAGCCCACATGGCAGATCTGTTGTTCACTTTCCTATGTCCTGTGTGTTTGAATACTCTACCCTGGGATAGCTTCTATTTATGGAGAGACTGTTTCCATTTTCCCTCAATTGTCTTTCCTATTGCATTACATGGTATAAATTCTTTTTTTTTTTTTGGCGGTACTGGGGATTGAACCCAGGGGCATTCTACCTTGGAGCTACACCCCCGGCCCTATTTTTTATCCTTTATTTTGAAACCGGGTCTCACGAAGTTACTGAGGGCCTCCTTAATTAGCTGAGGCTGCCCACAAACCCGGATCCTCCAGTCTCTGCCTCCCAAGTACTGGGACTACAAGCATGTGCCACCACGCCCAGCTGAATTCTTATTTATTAAGAAACTTGAATTTGTGTATATTCTTCTTCAATGTGGAATTCCTTTTTTAAAATTATTTTATTAGTGCATTGCAATTATATATCATAGTGAGGTTCAATGTGATGCAAACATACATGCACACAACTCTTGGTGTATTTCCCTCCCCTTTTCACCCACTCCCTCTACTCCTTCCCCACAGGAGTTGATGGAGTTGGTAGTAATATCTTCACATATTACTATAGTATTAGTTGACTTGTTTCCTTCTTCAGCCCTCCTCTCTCCCCTCCCTATCTCTTTCCCCTTCAACTGCTCCACAGGTCTCTCTCTGCATTATTTAGAGTCCTTTATGTTTCTATTTTCTCTGATGTAATATATCAGGTGATTTCTGACTTTTCATATTGTATTTAAGTCAGAAATGTCTTAACCATTGCCCAGTATCGGAACACAACACCACATCCTTGTTTTTGATGCTTTATACTTGAAAAGTACAATCACATCAGAATACTACCATTGTGTTAAGATTTGGTGTTATTTTCTAGAATCTTAAATAATGTGTAAACAGGAAAGGGGGAAAATCACTCTTTAGTGACAATATTTTTTAATCTCCATTGAGATTATCAAAATGATTTCTTTTTTCAAAACCTCAGTGTATGCCTGGTTAAAATCTTAAAATCATTTAATTTAAATTGGATTACAAAAGAAGGTCACTAGATTAAATCTCCTGCTGCAGTTAGTGAATGAAGGTTTGCATTAAAGGAGGGGAAACAGACCATTTTGATGTCTTTAACAGGCTAAATTGGGAACCTGTCACTGTTCACAATCCAGTGCTTCAAAATCATAAAACTGAACTTGAAAGCCCCCTGGTCACCTCTGACCTGCTGGGGAACACAGTGGCCACCATGGAAGAGGAAAGTGGTGGAGTTCTTTTCAAGTAGAGCCACCTGCAATCACAGGTGTTATCAACAAGCCCTGGAGCTTCAGAGAGCCATTGTGCTTCTGTTTCCAGCAGCCAGTGTGCTGAGAGTGCTGCTCAGGTCTCAGGGCCACCACTCAAACTTTTGTCTCTCCAAAGCCACATTAGAAATACATACACTGCCCTCAATTTATCAAAATCATTTTTCTTTCTTACTTTAATAAGATCATAAACCTTCAAAGAGCCCTTTCCTTATGAAGTATTTATGAATTATGAGAAACAAATGTAGGACTTTTATCTATAAACAGGATGAAATTTTATTCACAAGAATGCATTTGTCTTCAACTAGATCTTCCTCTCTTTCATCTTTAAAAGAAAATCACTTTTCAGTTTGTTTTAAAACTACTGCCAAAGACTAACAAGTACTGTAAAACAAATGATCTTTGAAACGATTCTTTGATTAACTTGCTAAATCAAAGGTCAAGAAATTGCATGCTTGGATGGGGACAGGGAAAGGTAGAAACATCACGTATAGACTTGGCTTTTGCTGGCTTGGTGCTGCTATTGCTGTGGGTAAAAGAAGGCAGAGTTTGAGTCAATAGGCTGGACATGTGACATGAGACATCCTAATAGCTGTAAATGTCAGATAATTACGAGAAGTGTATACTCTGGAGCAATACTAATGTTCATTTCCTTTATTTTTCTTAACATTTTCACTTGTTAATGTGCCTGTTTTCATTCTCTACTCCCATTTGCATCTTTATTATCTTTTATAACCTTATTCTCTTTTTTTTCTCATTTATTCTTCTCCTAACTGGTTGTGCATGAATTTCAGTCACATTTTTATGTTCGTGACAAGTGTGGGTGCCAAATTTTATCTATTTGAGGTTCTACTGTGAATAATTTTATGTGTACAGTCTCTAATATCTTAATTAAACTATTTTAACTCTTTCCAAAGTAGGTTTGACAGTTAGCATTCAATAATATCAACAATTAATTGTGTAGGGAAAGTAATTAATAAATTAACAGCAAGTGTGGTCAAGAGGGCTCCAGAAAAGCCAAGTTTAGGGGGATTGCTACAAGGTCCATAAGATTACCGGGATACATCCAAAGCAGTATTGCTTCACTAGCATATCAATGGCCAGCAAAATAAAAGACAAAGCAGAAAACAAGAACAAAACAAAAAATTTAAGAAGCAAAAACTAGAAAACAAGATTTGGGTGGTAGAGAAACTTATGTAGGCTTTAATCATTGTGTCCTTGCTTTGTCTCAGACTAACATCTTACTTTTAAAGTTTTTGACTGTTTTGGAGTGGAGAGAGTCAGACCTGGACCAGTGTCCCAAACCTTCATTTATCTGCCCACCTGATTTTGGAAAATCATTTAACATCGCTTGTGTCATTATGTACACATACTTCTCCTTAAAAGTATCTCTTGTTTTTCTTTAGTTTCCACATTTATTTTAGCTATTTTTCCACAATTGCCATTTTTTTGTTCAACCCAGTACATAAACATTTAGGTTTTGCCACTCCTTTTGGTCTTCATTTCATTTTGAAGACTCCCATGCCTTGTAAAACTTGAGTAAGCGTGTATGATTTTTACCTAATTTGTCTTATTTCAATTTAATTCTCAGACCCAGCTGGAGATCCTAAGAAGTTGTAAGTAAAGAATTTGCCTCCCCTATATCCTACCATAAGAGTAATGAGAAAATTAAATATGATTATATGGATAAAGCATTTGACACAATATGGATTCTCAGTAAAGGGTAGTTCTCTATGCTTTCTTCATCCCCGCATGCACACTGCCAGCAGCACGAGGGGAGAGGAAATCATCTTAGGGAGTTAACAGATATGCTGTGCCTCTGACAGTTATCTCCTGTTGCACATTGTTTGGGGGTCACTGAGTAATGTAGTTGGAAATGTTCGCAATGACAGTTCTCCATGTCAATGAAATAGCAAGTATCACAAAACCATCCAGTGACCTTTTGTGAAGGTTAAAAGAGGTATTGAAATGTAATTTGGGAGAGCTTGTCTGAGAGGAAGAAAGTGTTGCCTAAATAAGCAGCTTTCATAAATGCCTGATTTAATCAAATAATAGCATTTACAACTTATATTTCTTAAGTAAAAGTTCTCTTAAGAAGGGTTTCTGATGGAAAGCAGCAGAGTGGATTTAACTAGATAGTGCCTCCCCGTGCTTTCCTTCCTCTTGCAGAAGTCCAGTACAGGCCATAGCTCAGTGTAGGTTCTTACAGAAGAGGAAGCTGTATGGTTTGGGTTGCACATTTCCTTTTATTGGGAATCAGTGGGTTGATACAGGAGAGTTGGATACTGATCCATGAAACCCTTGATAGTTGTGTGAGTAGCAACATGCTGATATTTAACAAATACTACCCAATTTAGTGATTTATAGCAATAAGAGTTAGTTTTGGTAAAAGTAGATTTTAAGGGCACTTGATGGGCCAATACAAAATTATTTGTAGATGAAAAGGATTAAAATACACCTTGCTTAAGACATAGGCTCTTATGTATATTCCCTCTTTATCTGTACCTTTTATGCTGCCCTACAATAAACTTTTGAAAATAACAAGTACAAAAATGATGGTAGAATAATACAAATTCTAACATCAAAGTTAAAGGAATTAAAACAAAGTGTACGAGCCTCAGCTCTCTCTCTCTCTCTCTCTCTCTCTCTCTCTCTCTCTCTCCTTGTCTCTTTCTCTCTCTCTCTACTTAGTGAGGCCCTCTGCAACTTCGTGAGACCCAGTTTCAAAATAAAGTATAAAAAATAGGGCCGGAGGTGTAGTGTGGAGGTAGAACGCCCCTGGGTTCAATCCCCGGTACCGCAGAAAAAACAAAAAAAAAAAAACCAAAGTGTAAATTTTGAGAAATTTAGTTAGACAAGAATTAAGAAAAAAGAACTAAGTACTTATAAATTGAATAATAGATAAATTATAAAGTTGACTAAGGGCAATTAAAAATAAAGAAAATAATTTTAAACTAGTCAAAATTTTATAAAAATAAAATTATATGAACAATGTAACATTATGCAAAAGAAATTAAAGATAAAATACATTTACGTAATTAAAATAATACAACAATTAGGACAAGATGAATAAGATATTAGAATGTATTATTACTGTATTTTTTAAAAGGCTTATAATCCAAATATAGACAATTCTCCCATATTTAGATAGTAACAACTGTCTATCATGACCTAAATGGGGGTGAAGCAGTGACTGGTATCTCTCCCTCTGCATAAAATAACAAGGCATTATGAATTTCAAGTACCTTTTTTTTAAATGTCTCTGAGGCCTTGATAATATTTTTTTTCTCTTTTCTGTGAGTGAATCTCTAAACTAAAGTGCATATAACCAGACGGGGCAATGTGCAGTGTGGCACAACAGCCCAGAAGTTCTCATTTCTAACACTGTACCTCCCTCATATATGTCATTCAGTTCTTCATTTTCCAAGTATTTACTGTGTTTTCTAAGTGCTAGGCATCTGCTAGGCTCTGGGGATACAGCAGCAGTGAAACAAATACAAAACTTTTATTTGTGCAGTAACAATTTCTTTCATTGAAGAAGATTGATAGTTTTTAAAATCTTGCTACAGAATGGTACATAATTGCTATGCAGAAAGTAAAGGAAAAGTGATAAACAAGATAAAATATCATATCACATATGTTGTAAGAAAACATACATGAGCATCCTATGGTTGATTGTGTAGCCAGGTGTCCAGAAAAGGGCTTTCAGAGGTCCTCTTTGAGTGAAGTCTGATTGATGTTTAAGCTGGGGTCTGGTGCAGGGACAAAAATTCTAGACAGAATTGATAGCCGGTGGCTGAGATTAGTTTGACAATGCTTCAAGAACAGAGACTAGCACCAGATCATACTGGCCTTTGACAACAGGGCCATGGAATACATTTTACTCCAGATGTGATGGGACATTGTTTAGTAGGGCAGGTTCATTCTGCCAGGCAGGATTTGATCTGGTGTAGATCTTTATTCTCCACCTGGCCACACATTGTACTTTTGCAAAGTGCCTGGGCATTAATGATCACATATAGCACCCTGTGGGTGGTTTCGATAATTCAGCCTGTGTCATTTCATATAAAGAAATATCATTAATCGTACTATGGAGCTTTAAAAAAGATGTGACTTTATAAAGAAAGCTCATTTTAAAAGCATAGGCTAGATTCTGCGAATCCACCTCTAACTTTCGCTAGATATTGGATATACTGGGAAGCATAGCTTTTATTTTCTAAGGTGTTTTTCTCTAACATTGTAAATGCATAGTTTCTTCTAACATGTTGTTTCACCTCTTACAGAACTGTCAGTTTTGAGTTTTCTTTTTATTCCAGAATCTGTTTGTTTGTATTTAACTATTAAATAGCTCTTTAAATTGCTGTAAAGAGGTAGATAGATATGCATATTACTCAGCAGCTTTGATTTTTCAATAAGAGACTTAAGTTCAAAATCTGACTTCATCACTGGCCAGCTGTGTGGCCATGTGAATATTAAATATTGACACTGGTAAAATTTTAATTTTAATTGCAGTGGTTGGCAAATTATATGGCTTGTGGGCCAAGTCTGGCTGCTGCTTGTTTTCATAAATAAATTTTTATTAAAATTCAGCCACATTCATTCCTTTATATATCGTCTATGACCTTTCTCACCCCCAAACAGCATAACTGAGTTACTGTGGCATAGACTTTACATGGCCCTTGAAGCCTAAAATGTTTATTTGTACCCTTGAACATAAGAAGTTTGTCAACCCTTGTTGTGATGTATACCCCTGAGATTTTGTGCAAATTACATGGAATAAATCATGCAAAGTGCTTAGTTCAAGGTCTGGCAATTAGTAAGTTTTCAATATATATTTGTAATTATTTGAATTTTTAAAAATTCATTTTTTAACTTCCAAATAATGAGATCAAATTGACTTTTAAAAAGATGCACCATTGTTTTTGTGTATTTTCATATATCCTTGGGTGGAAAACACCCAAACTTGAGAAGTATTTTTAAGTACAATAGTCAGTTTTTGGTGACATTTGTCCATTTCTGCATTAATAGCATTCCTAAATGTTGGAAGTTCTATTTTGCCCTCTAATGTATTCTCAATATAAATATTATAAATTATATATATGTAAAAGTTCTTGACTATATTATAGCATTATGGGTGGATTGTTAAATTAATCATTGCAAAATCCTTTGAAAATCTAGGCAGCAATGTGCAAATGCAAAATTTATAACTGGAACAAACAAAAAGAAGCTGATGATTCCTTACGGATACTGATGTTTTTATGGTTTCTTCCTTTTGTTGTCCTCACTAGAGAGTTATATAACATTTGGGGAAATTTTCAATATTTAATCATAAGCATTTTTATTCCAATGTAGGCTATACTTACAGGCCAGTCTGAACTTACCCTAACTAGAGGCCAGACATCCCATTTTTTTTAATTGGGGTACATGTTTGCATGAATGCCCATATGTGTTAAAACTTCTAAAATTTCTGATAAGCAAATTCATGTATTAGCAAGAAAATATGATTAGTTCAGAGTTTAGTAATTGTACTTTTCTTAGTGGTAAACATGTTGTCAAAGGTCCCTAAACAGGGATTATAAACTGGGGGGAGGATTATCTTATTATTTGAGTGTTCTAACTAAATAATTTCTTATTTATATTTCTTCATGAAATTACCTATCTAAAAGCCTTCATCACAATAATATCAAAATTGATTTTATACATATCCCAAATGTCATAATCATTGTATATGTTTTATTTCACTGAAGAGTTTTATTGTTCTTACTTTCCATTTCTTATATGTATGACTGAAAATAGTCTTTCTTCATTAGTATATATTAATTTGTTAAATTTACTGTTTCAGATTTAAGGTTGGATTTTTTAAAAATCTGTTAGTTTTTGTGTGAACTTTTTAGCTTTCTGTGTAAATTATTATTTTGGTTCAGGTCAGTTAGGTTAAACTAAATAAAAAATGGTGTAGGACAAACACATTTATGGTTAGGCTAGGAAGACAATACTTGCATGAACTATTTAATGTTTTGCATTAATGTACAGAATAGTCAGTAGAATTTATGAACTTTATGCTGGTGTTTCAATAATGAGTAGCTTTTGGATAGGACAGGAATAGCAAAAGATTCTTAGGTTAACTTTAGGGCTGAGGGGGCTGGTTGCTTTGTGTTTTGATTTGAGTACTGTTTTTACTAAACCACAATGTTTGATGTGATAAACCTTTGGGTCTGAATTCTGTGAGCATATAGTAAGACAATTCAGATTATTTAGTCTGTCTCCTGAAATTCAGCGATTCCGATCTTTAATTGATCTTTCAGTTTAAATTTAAATTTGTGAAAATCTATAAAACTACATGGAGAACATATATGGGTTCAGAGAAATATGTGTTCATGCTTATTTTTATATACTTTTATTGGTACACTATAGTCTCACATCATAATGTAGTTCATAGTGATAGTGACATACATGTACACAGCACTAAGTGACTTTTCCTCTGGCTTCCTCCTCATTCCTCTCCTTCCCCATACAAACGTTGAGATTGCATTGGTATTCTCTTATATGTACATAGTGTCAATGGAAGTGTTTCCTTCATTAATTGTCCTTCTCCCCTCCACCTCCTGTAAAACCACCTCCCTCACTCCACTGGAGTTTCTTCTCTTTTATCTAAAGTTCCTCTTGTATCCCAATTACTCCCTAGCTTCTGCATATGAGAGAAAACATATGACTCTTCACTTTCTGTGACTTAACATAATGTTCTCCAGGTTCATCCATTTTCCTGCAAATGACACAATTTTGTTCTTCTTTATTGTGCAGTAGAATTCCATTGTGTGTTGGTGGCTGCCAGGACCCAGCGGTTCATGCTGAATTTTGCAAAATTGGCTAGAAAATATATTTTACCCCTAACTCATTGGTGTTTCTTTGTGTATTAGAAATTTTTAGCTAATTTTTCACTAAAAAATATGACATAATTTTCTTGTAAAATGCATCAAACCAGGGTACTTGATATATTTGTTATAGTATATGTATACAGTATATATATTGCATTGCATTACAAGCAATAGCTAGCTTTAGTTTGACAGGTTTTCACTGTTACTTTTTCAGTCAAGACAAAGGAAGAAGCCTAACAAGAGAAACAGGGGGAGAAGAAAAGAGGTTATAAAAGGAAAAAAGAATAAGAGATTATATGTAGAGCTAGTTTAGGAATGTATGAGTCATCTTTTGAGATGAAACTGGCAAAGTATGAGTAATTAAATATTATATCCCAATAATAAATTTTAGTAAATTAATGAGGAATTATTAGCTTCAAGAATTATCTCACCTGGGTTCATTAAAAGGGATGACTTTAATGAAGCATAAAAGCATAGCTTGGCTTTCTGCTTTCTACACCTCGGGCTGCTCAGCTTTTGGGACTTCTGCTTCGAAGAAGATGGTTCTGAGATCTTTCCAAACTTTTAAAGTGTATTTTGTCAGTATTAATGCTTTGAAAAACCTCCTTTGGCAACAGTCTTTGTTAGAAAGCAGAGGGATATGAACCAAGCAATAAAAAATAAGTAAAATAAAACAAGGAATATAAAATAATTTTAATACTTAATCACTGAGGACAGTCATTATTACAGTGATCTATTTGTTGTTTCACCTTAGTCTTTTCCTTCTTATAGGACCACTGGCTTTCACTTATGCGCTCCTTGATGATCTGTTGCCACTTTCTAGACACACATACATGCACATGCACACGCACACACACACGCACACACACATGCACACACACACACACACACACACACACAAGAACAAACATGCTCCCTTTCAAGTTTGCCTTTTACTACTCTTCCTTGAGCACACAACCATGTTTAACAATATAGGTTGATTTAGAGAAAAACAAAACTTAAAAACTTCTCAAATTGAGTATTTTTTTAGTACCAGTATAAGCAAGTAGCAGAGGCACAGTATGCTGTCCTTTTCTATTTATATCCAAGAGAATACCTGATTAGAATTACTAATAATTCAAATAGAGGTGATTTGATATAATACGAAGTATAGGTGGCGCACGCTTGTAATCCCAGTACTTTGGGAGACGGAAACCGGAGGATCCGGGTTCTTGGCCAGCCTCAGCACTCTCTCTCCCTGTCTCTCTCTCTCCCTGTCTCTCTGTCTCTCTCTCTCTCTGTCTCTCTGTCTCTCTCTCTCTCTCTCTCTCTCTCCTTAGTGAGGCCCTCCTCAACTTTGTGAGACCCGGTTTCAAAAATAAAGTATAAAAAATAGGGCCGGGGGCGTAGCGCGGAGGTAGAACGCCCCTGCGTTCAATCCCCGGTACCGCAAAAAAAAAAAAGATATTTTTAATTTATTGGTTAATTTAACTAAAATTAAATTAACAAATTCTTTTAAGTTTCAAAATGCAACAGTTTGTTAGATGTAACTTATTTTTCAAAGGTTACGTTTTAGAATATCTTACTAAAAGAATCATTTTTATTATACTTTAAGACTTTTTTTCTTGCATGCCATACCTTTCTCATTATAAAAAATTTTCAAAGTAACTTCTTTACTCAAGTCGATCTGTTGTCTCAGTTGAAATACACAGATCAAAATGCTGAGGTTTTTTACTTCATGGTTTTTTAATGTACTGTGGCCACTCAGTCTCAATGACTATGGAATAGCCAAGAGGAACATTGAATTTTCTTCATATTTTTCAAATTTAGCCACTGTTTAATAATGCTTTCCATTTATTAGTATACAGTATTAGTAGGTTTAGTAACATTCGATGAACTAAGTTGCTTATTTTGAAAATCTCAGAGGTTATTGTGGGCTGCAAGTAAATAGAACATTAGGCAAATAGACTTGTATTACAAAATGTAATTTCATTAAATAAATGTCATTACATCTGATTATATTTGCTTGCCAAGAAAATTTGGCTGTGTTTTATTTCATTATAAAGTTTATTGGCAGAGTGTGAGACAATCAGCAGTTTTTGATTTTAGAGATGTTTCCTAAAAACCTTAATATTGGAATTATCTGTATATGACAAAAATTTCCTTAATAAATTCTCATTACTTGATTGCAGGTTAAATATTTCAAACATTTAAACCAATTAGAATTCTGATTATTTTGATTGCCAGAAGTCTTTAAATGTATATATTATCACCGATGTATTTAGTTTCTATATTAGTCACCTATAACTTAAACACATTTGTGGTTTATGATTCACAAGAAAGTCAGCTGCATTTCAGTGTTTTCTTCTGGAGTTTAAGGATTTTTTTGCTTTATAAAAATAAAATGGGAGTTAGCTAGTCAGCTGACTGTAGGCAGTATGAATAACAGAATCAGTTCCTAACTTATGTGTTATTAATTTAAGATATAAATCTAATAACTAAAATTGATTACTTCTCATACATTTTCATGGTGACCTTTGAGGTATATATTTTTTGGCATCACCTGATCTAAGAGTCAGCCCTGTCTCCTCCAATTGTTTGAACACTAGGCTTCCCAGTGGTTTGTAGGGAAAGGCTTTAAAAGCCTCAAGTCAACAGAGCAACCTTAAAATATAAGTCCCGCCTTGTCTGTTGGAATGCACCAAAGTAAATCTGTGCTCTTAAATCCTGTCTTTTATTTTTATGGGGCTCTAATCAACTGGATATATCAACTGTGTTATGGGCTGTCTGATGACATTTTGAGGTAGAAAGAGTAAATTGCCTTTTTTATTGTACCCTTTGCCAGACATTTTCATACTTTGACTCAAGGCAAACCATTCAGTTGAGATGATTCAGTTAATTTATTACCAGAGAGCACAATGTGCAATATTTTAATTCATTCATACTTTGGAATATGTCATAACTCCTCTTCCTCACAATTCCCCAAAGAATGAAAAATGGTGCTTATGAGTGCTGAATTAGAAAATTATGAGAGTAAAACTAGTATTGGACATCTTTCAGAAATCTACATTTTCACAGGTGACATATACCTTAAGCTTGTTGTAGTGTTCCATAGGAAAGGCATATTTTAGATTCAGTGAACAAGTTCATTCATGTATGAGACGATGGCTTTGATTGTTCGTGTGATTGCAAGAGGGTAGGGTGCAGAACAGACTACCTCACCTGGATGTGAGGTAGTCCACATTTAGACTTTTAATGTATAGTTAAGATTCTTCTTAGTTTTGAGGTTTGGGTAGCTCTGAGATAAAATGACTTGAAAGGAAGTGTTTTTTTTTTCTTCAGAAACCTGTAACACTAAGTATTATAATTGTTTAATCAAAGGTAGGGTCTACTTTTATGCAGAAAATAATTATACATAGCATGGCTGAGACTATTCTCCTTGGAAATGTCTGCCTAAGAGATTTGCCTTTGGGTAGTGTCTGTAAACTTAGATTTTATGAGGATTATCACCATTCTTAGAACTAATAACAATGGTTCACTGTGCCTAAATTCTTTCTACAAGCAATGTGATGGTACTAAACACCCACCGTCCTTCTAGGAGTCTGGATTTTGATTTGTGGTAAGGCAGAGGGTGCCTAGTCCCCATTCTCCAATAAGTGCCTGGAAACTGAGTCTCTAATGAGCTTCCACTACATTTCTGAAGTGTTAAGAAAATTCATTTTCATGGTGTGCATCAGGACAGGACCAGGAGGGGCTCTCAGAAGTTTGCATCTAGATTCCTCTGAACTTTGCCCCATGCTGCTTTTTGCTTACTGATTTTGCTTTAAATTCTTATGTTGTATTAAACCTCAGCCAATGAGTACAACCACAGCTGACTCTTCCAGTGAACTTTTCTAATGAATCGTTGAAACAGGAGGTGATCTTGAGGACAGCTGGACCAGCATTCTTGTAATTGAAGATCAGTGATTTTTAGATGATAAACACATTGTCTACAGCAAGTTGAAGGTTTACATATTGTAAGAAAAGGAAAGCAGAAAGCTACATCTTCATTCCAATGACACATTAACACTCCATGATCTATTTCTCAGCTTTGAATTCTGGGTTTTGCCCAAGCAAATAAGAGTTATGTGTGGCATGGTTGTTTTATAAACGCATACCTCAATCTTTCTTATTCTCCATCTTGGTAGATCTCTAATGACTTGATTTACTGACTTGAGTAAAAGCAATTTGTGTTTTAAAATTAGTTTCATCAGACCATGGAGTGTATAGACTGAAGTAGTTTTTCTAGATTTATCATGGGAAAATGATAATGGACACAAACTTTGGACAATAGAAATACTGGAACACACTTTTTAAGTTTGTATTTCCTCTATTTCTTGCTCTGATAGTTTATACTAATTATTTATAAAATGTTATTTTACCTTTAGGCTATTTTTGCTTAACTGCTCCTAATGAGCTAGTTTTAGAAAATGTATTTAACCAGAAAATTAGTACTTTTGATTTTTGCCATCTACTTGCTGCTACTAACTTTATAATCTTGTCTCATTTTTTCCTAAATGTTTTTCTAAGATTTTGCTAAAAAGTAAAACCTTCTAAATTTTGTTTCTTTATTTTGTTCTACATAGTTTGCTCTCCTCTAAAATGTTGTGTATCTTTATTCTTTTTTGTCCCTCTTATGAGGACCACATCTATTTTGTTTCATGAAATTTATTTATGAATGAACATTAAAAATAATAAAATAATAAAATACATTATTTTGAATAATAGAATCTTGATTTATTCTAGTCAGTCTGATCTTGTGATTTGTTTTAGGGTTATTTATGTTTTTGAGGCATTATTTCAGGCAAAGAGTATTTCAGAGATCTAAAGAACAAAATATTTTTTGCCTGGCATGGTGGCTCATACCTGTATTCCCAATATTTGGGAGGCTAAAACAGGAGCAGGGCTGAGGGTGTAGCTCAGTGGTAGAATACCCCTGGGTTCAATCCCCAGTTGCACACACACAAAGAGCAAATTCTTTTTATCCCATTAGAAGTTTTTAATGTGTTCTGCTGTCACTGTTCTTTTCCAATAATCACAGGATTTTTTTTAATTCATCCATGCCAATATTCTGTCCATTCACATAGTTACATACAACTGTATATTTTTCTTGTTATATGTTAAACACATTTTTATTACTCTTTTTTGATCAAGGAAAATAGATTAAATGTTTTAGTAATAGGAATCATTAGAACTTTTATTAATTCTGTCTTATATATTTTACATTGGGCAATGCTTTCTTTTCAGTGATTACATTTACATCATAGTTGGGCTTGGTGGTATACATCTGTAATCCAAGTACTTGGGAGACTGAGACAGGAGGATTGCAGGTTTGAGTACAACCTCAGCAACTTAGTGAGACCCTCCACAACTTAGTGGGACCCTGTTTCAAAATAAAAAATAAAATAGGGTCGAGAGTATAGTTCTGAAGTAGAATGCCCCAGGGTTCAATCTCCAATACCACACAGACCCCCCCCACACACACACAATTCACATAATTTCCCTCTTCTGTTTGTCATGGAATCACAATATAGTTTGCTTTTTTTGTCCCTTTAGCTTCTTTTTTTAGACATTAGAACACAGTTTTTAGGTATTAATCTCTGTCTACTTAGAAAACACTCAGTCCATCATATTTGTGTTGGGGATTGACAGCTAATGTCCACAAGTCCAAGCTGGTGATGTGAGTAAAAATTAAGAAAATGTGAAGTGACAGGGCCTTGGAAGAGCTAGAAGGTACCTATTCTATCCATAGGAATTCAAACTAAAAAATTTAAAATACTCTGAAAGCGCAAGGAAACAGTAGTGCATGTCAAATAAAGGCCAGGGACAGTTTGTAATCTTTGGTTTATGTATTCATATCTTCATATATCTGGCCAAGATATGTAGCATTTCAACAAGTTTTGTTCCTACCCGGAATTATTTTTCACTAAAAATATCTTTCAATTTACTTTTTGAAACTTATGTAAAAATTTATATTACTAGTCAGTGTCCAAATTGGAAAAAAGT
Source organism: Glis glis (assembly GCA_004027185.1). Taxonomy (NCBI): domain Eukaryota; kingdom Metazoa; phylum Chordata; class Mammalia; order Rodentia; family Gliridae; genus Glis; species Glis glis. The sequence goes on from PVJS01017444.1 coordinate 16,338, forward strand.
TTGTATGTCCTTTTCAGAACCCTGTTTTCAAAGGATTATTAACATGCAAATTTATTCATGTCTTGTTTTTCTGAAATTCTCATATAGCAACCTTGTTTTAAAAAAAAGTATAGACATATGTGTGGGGACAGGGGACATACGGGAAGTCTCTCTACCTCCCTTTCAATTTTGCTATGAATCCAAAACTTCTCTAAAAACTGAAATTTACTAATTAAAATAAAACATCAAAAAGTATAGTAATTGGAAGTCTCTATACAAAATAGAGTAGTTTTGATGTTGTACCATTGTAGCATACCTCTTTGTATTCATTTCTTTTTGTTAAACAGGAATGTTCCCCTTAACCCCTGAAGGAATATGTATTAATAGAAAAAAGCAAATTCTATCTTCAGTATTGCTTAACCTAAATATCTTGAAACTCCTGGCCCTCTTTCATATCTATTAGATTGCTTGGATTTGTGTGTGTGTGTGTGTGTGTGTGTGTGTGTGTGTGTGTCTTTAAAACTTTCAGTAAGTTTTCAAAAGTCTAAAGACGTAACTTATTTAAAGCAGTTAATTACCATCAATGCTCATCTCTCTCAAAGTTTAGATTTACAATTCCAGAGTTGATTGTGATGACTTAATCTCCACTTATGTCAGATTGCTCTTTAATATATGGAAGGTTTAAAAAATACATAAATTTCAACTGGGTTAAAGATTTGTGTACACTATTACTGCTTTGTCATTAAACTAAATGAGGTATTAAAGTCTTAAAACCACAGTTATAATAAGATAGAGAACTCAACCATAGCTATACGACTAAAGAAAATACTAATTGATGATGCCCTCTTTTCAATTGTCCGAAATAGACTTGTTTCGTGTGGTGTTTTTAATTGAGTTATACAGTTCTTTGTTTTCCTTCTGTTTTTATGGATGAGGGGCTTTTTAACTTGTAGAATTTTCTACCTTATTAAACATGTGTTTCTTTTGGTAATTAGGTTTTCTTTTTTTAACCTCTGTAAAACAATAGTCTAGTAAATGTAATATTGCTTACCATGGTTTGATTCTACGCATTTTTTATCTTTTACTCTTTATTCTGAATTATATCTGTTTGAAATTATAACATGAAGAAATATTTTAAAGGAATAATTGCAGGAAGTTTTTCCACCTACAAAAATGTATTTTCTGAAAGGAGAAAAACATAACTATGGTTATAATACATAAAATATCTTGGTGAAAATTAAGAGATAAGTATAATTTTTAGCACTGTTATGTATAATTGTCATTCTGGTTGCTAGGGACACAGTATTGCTTTCAGGATATACCTTAGACATTTTTATTCTCAGTGTCTGTTTACTTAGGTCTGAAGTAATTTTTTGGATAAAATGAATTTAATAATGTTTCTTTTTAGAATGAGTTTCATTAATTGAAATACTATTTGTCAGTTTTCTGGTTTTTGTATGCTTTGTTCCTTGAACACCATGATTTTTAAAACAGATTTATAATTATAATTAGTACTCATTGCAAAGAATATATACCAATCAAGGAGAATACTATTTGCATTGTGTTTAAATACATATTTGTCTTATATTTTAGCTGGGAAGTTTTAAGATTCCTTCTGTCGAACATAAGGTGGTGGTTGGAAGAATATTGCTTTGATGGATTTCGTTTTGATGGTGTTACATCAATGCTGTATCACCACCATGGAATGGGTAGGTAGCCTGATCTATTAGAGATGTAGGTAATGTTTTTATTTATTCCTTTTTTTATTGGTGTTCAATTATAGAAACTGCAATGACCATTACTGGTGACTTGAATTTTAGTTGTTCCACTGTGTATGTCTTCTCTGTAGTCATTTTTCATCCTTTCTTTTTTTGGCAAGAGGTAAGGTACAAATACATTCCATAAGTAAATAAAAGATAATGATTTTCTTTGCAACAGATCTTCTTAATAATAAACTATCACTAAAAGAGAGCTTTTAAAAATGTTTCAGGAAAACATTTATTACAACAGCTTCAGTTAATAAACACAACACCATTTACAATGAAAAGTAAGTAACAAAATGATAAATGAAAACAGTTGTGAACACATGGGTATTTTCGTGTATTATGTATCAAAGAAACTGTTTTTAAACATTTTCTCGGTTTAAATTACATTATAAATTAATTTATAAGTTGAAAATATTAATTAGGCCTTCAGTTTAAAACACTACTCAGCTGGAAACAATACTACGACTGATGACAAATCTAGAGGAAGGGTTTAGGAGCTAGGGCTGATGGAGGAGCCCTTGCGATCATTCGGACCTGGCTCCTTTCTTTCCACCTGCCCTCAAATGTTAAGTATCTTCTTAGTCACTCTCTTTCTTGGTGAAGAGAGACCCTCCCACTCCTAGCATTCAATTCCCCTTGCTGAGGCTAGGGTGTATTCCAGGGAATTGTGGTATTGAGGAAATGAACCAAAGTTCACAAAGATGGGCTAGGCTTTCTATGAGTAAAGACCCCAAGAAATGGTAAAGGAAAACATTCTGAGTTATTTAGCATGTTTCTTTCCCTTGGAATGAGAAACAAGACAAAATAAAATCTGAAACTGCATATCAAAAGGACATAATGGACACCACAAAACTTGCGATAAAATAATATTAAGACAATATTTGATTTATAAATTCAGTGATAAAGAGAAGTTCATCAGGAGTTACCTAGGAAGAAAAAGTAATTGACTGCATGGATCACATAAATGTCTGGATTCATATTATTCTATGAACAGAGCAACAATCTACTTTTGTAAGGGAACAAAGTGTGACTCAAGGTTTTGATAATTGAATGGTGGTTATCATGGGCTGGGAGGTTGAGGAAATGGGGAAATTTTGGTCAAAGTATAAAGACTTTTAGCTCTAAGATAAGTTTTGGGAATCTAATGCATAGCATGGTGGCTACCATTAGTAATGCTGCATTGTTTATTTGGAATTTAATGAGAGCAGCTTTTAAGGGTCTTCACCCTCCCCCCACACATACCCACACAAAAAAATCGTAGCTGTGGGTGAAGATGGGTGTAATTAATCTGACCATGGTAATCAGTACACAGTATGCATCTAAATCAAATAATTATCTTATGTACTTTGAGTATATACATTTTTTGTTAAATATTTTTAAAAAGGAAATATGGTAGTTGAATTACTATTAAGATATAAATGTGAAAGAACTTAAATAATGAAGCATCCATAATTATACTTGAAAATATCCCTCAATGATGGAATCCAGCCAGCTGAATAAAAACAAAGAACTTAGATATAAGGAAGCAGAGAAAAAAAGGTGGTCTTAACCACTGGTTTAATTAGAAAATCAAACCAAATTACTGAAAGAATGGAAAGCAAATGATATAATCCCAATAAGTGAAATATACTATAAGCACCCAAAACTAGTAGGTCGGAGAGTAGGAGGTAGTGAGAAGTGTAATTATAATCTGTTTGTCATCATAGTAAATCTGTATTAGATAAATTGAAGCACACATTTATATAATATGAATATTATGTCTCAGTTTCATGATGATTTTCATATTTACTTCAACTAAGAGGAATCTATTGGAATATAGCATTAACATTTTTCTCATGTGATAGAAAATGTATTAAAATGTGAAATTTATAATTCCTTTTACTATCATATTACTTTATTTTTTGATGTAAAACTTAGTCATGATTAAATTAAATCTTTTTTGTTGTTGTTCTGGGTTTCCCCCAGGGCCCTCAGCATGCTAAGCAAGCAATCTAATACTGAATATACCCCCAGACCTCTTCCCTTCTTCTTCTTATTACTATTATTATTATTTTGTCAAAGAAAAATCAATTTGTAGGGTTGGCCAGATTCTGAATGTTGACATGGGGCACTTTTCTGAGTTACTACATTCGCTAATAGTAAATTAACCATTGTACTTTGCTATAGTAACAAAATTGGTATCAATTTTGGGTGGGTTGAGGCAGAGTTGAGATGTGCATGTTGACATAATGTATCCATATTGATTTTTTGTTTTTTAGGTCAAGGTTTTTCAGGTGATTACAATGAATATTTCGGACTTCAAGTAGATGAAGATGCCTTGATTTATCTCATGCTGGCAAACCATTTGGCTCACACATTGTATCCAGATTCTATAACAATAGCTGAGGTAAAGCCATAAATGATCTCACACCCTCTGACCCCCTTTAATTCAGAACAATCTGTTAGTGTATAGTATTTGAGTAATTAATCTCATATTGTCAATAATTGCATAAATAAAATTTTAGCTTAACTATTGTACACCTGTCTTGTATGGGTAGAAGATTATTTAGAACTCACTGTTTTCCTATTAGGGATAATATACAGTAATTACTTGTCACCATTCCATTGTTAAAAAGAAAATGCCAGTTGTTAGTAAAATATCCTAATCAGTGGACAGGTTCCTTTGCCCTGAGACCTTCAGCAGAGAAAATAATTTAATATTAATGTACATTTATTATTTATTTATTTATTTATTTATTTATTTATTCTTTTCTGGTTTAATCACTAGAGGTGACATGGATCACTGCCTGCAAGCTTCTCTGAAGCCTTTCTTGTTCTGTTGCAATTACCTTTCTTGTTTACGTTATTGCTCTCAGATTGCCAAATGTTCACTAGTTATTCATGATTACTGAAAGTTCATGATTAACTGTCCCAAAGCTGCACTGTAATGATATAATTTGGTATATGCATAATTGACAATTCCCCTCTTGGTGATAAATGTGATAAATTAAGAAGTTTGTTAAATGCTATGCTAATTTAGATTTAGTACTAAAATCCCCCCTGGTTTTCTGAGTCCTCTAACTAGAAATTATTATTAAAATTGAATTCCGCATGTTAAAACTGTTCTATCCAAGTGTAGCGGTGAGAATGTAATCATAATAATAAGGCTATCTTTAAAAAGGGTCAGGATTAAAGTGTATGTTTATATTGCTGGAATTTTGTTCATTGGAGTGAAATGGAGTAGTGATTCTCTTTGTTATAGTATTTATTATTTGTATAGCTTTTTTCCTACCCATCATTTCTCAAGACTGAAAAATCTCCAGCCAGTAGATACAATTGCGTTGCTTGTCTCTAGACAGAGAACAGTTTTACTCCCGCCAGGCTTTTGCCTTCTGAATATCTTCTGGGGATACAGTGGGGGTCCTGAATTTATGAAAGAAGTTTTTAGGTAGTAATAAAAAACAAACAAAACAAAAACTAATATAATTTCTACATTTGTATTAATTCACACTCTTTACCTATCAACATTTGTTCATAGCACATCGTCTTGCTAATGCTTGAATGAATGCAATGCTTTTTGTGCTGAATGTCTTCTAACATCAATCAGAGTATATTTTATGTTTTCATTTCTTTTAAATCATATTTTAATTTTATGTGTCAAACATCAAAACATTAATTATTTTGTCAATTATATTTATGGCAATCCAAAGCAGGAATGTTATATAAATGAAAAATTACTATAAACAATTAATGAGAGCAGAAATCAAAAGTGGGTGCCGAAGAGAAAGAAGCAATTATTTAATACATGAAAGTTAAAATTGTTACATTGATCTTTCCATTCATTTCAAGTAAAATAGTTTCATCATCTAGGGAGCTCTTGTCTGATTATCAGTGCTTCTACCAATGAAATTTTGAGACTTTAGCCTACTTTATATTACTTGGTTTTAGATTTTTTTTTAAATGTGTCTTCAATTTATTCTACTTAAATTGAAAACTACTTCAATTTCAATACATCACTCTTCTGTCTAGTGGGAGTCTTCAAAATGTGGAATTGATCCTCATGAACTTTTTGTTAAGAAAAGAAGTGTGGTGTAACGAATAAGTAATGTAATTTTATATAAAGTTCTATATTAGAAATATAAATTTAAGACACTTATAAAAATTGGAACCTTTTTCTCTAGAATATATCCACCATTCTACAGTTATTTTTATTAATTAACAGTATTTTAATTGATTTTCCCTTCTGGAATAGTCATAAGTGCTTTTTAGATATTAAATAATTAGAAATATTTTAATTTCATTCAAAACGCATAATCAAAACTATGACTAGTTCAGGGAAGAGTAAATATTTCAAAGTAACCAAAGTATTTAGTACTTGAAATAGTAAGAAGTAATGGTGGGAAGATATAAATGTCTATATTGCTTTGTACTTTAGTCAATTACCACAACTACATTGCATTATCATTTCGTGTGTGTGTGTGTGTGTGTATGTATTTAGGACGCAGTTTATGACTCCTTAAAAGTCACATATAATGTCTTATTTATCTTTAAGTCCCTCAGAGTACCTTAACTCATTTGCTCAACAAATATTTATAGAGTACTGTTTGGGGGCAAATACTATTCTGCTTTTCTAGGTTCTTGGCGTATATCAGTAAACAATATCAACAACAAGTCCTTGCTGTCATGGATCTTATATTCCAGAATGGAAAGGGGGAGCAGATAATTGAACAGTGAATAGTTTAGCAAATTTCCATGTGTGATTGTTGAGTTGAATCTTGATTAAAATGTATTAAAAGGCACTGAAAAAGCATACTATCTCATAAGATGTGAATTTGTTAGCATGGAAAGAAACTGGAGATGGGATGTCCATTTGAAATCACAGTGGAATAGGCCACAGATTCTCAAAGTCAGATACTGTTGGGGGTTGGTGGACCAATTTAAGGGGTTACTAATAGCATTAGGTTCAATTGGGGGGGTATTGAATAAAAATAATGGGGCAGCAGAAGTGCCCAGAGGGGCCCTGAGTAATTTTTTTAAAGAGGGTAGTAAGCCAGTAAGTTTGGGAATCTGTGGCACTCTAGACAAGCAATACTGAAGACTGTGGCTCTAGAAACAGAGTAGAGGAAAAGGATGTATTTGAAAGACAGTGATAATAATGATAATACTTAGCTCATATTTTGCTATATTTGTAGTAATATATTTTGTTATATCTGGGTATTTATACCTATTCTTAACATTTATTTATTTGTTTGATGAACTCTTTGATTATCAATAGTTTAGTGGTGGCATGACAGTAGAAAAACATCTTCAAAAGGCTTGATGTCTGAGCTTCTGACTCACTAACAGCAAACCTATGTCCTTTGAGATCCCTTTACCTCAATACGTCATTGTTCTCTATCTGCTAAATGGAGAGGCTGCATTAGCTAATCCCAAAAACCCATTCCAAGTGTCATCCACTACAGCGAAAGCCATCTTACTGCTTCCCTCTTCCTTGGCCAGTTCTACTTGCCATTTCATGAGAAACTAGCACTTTCAAAAATACACTCCATGTTAGACCACTGTGGAGAGAACAAGTATAGCATATGTATAGGCCACATGTATTTTTCTGTTTGATAAAAGCAATAGCAATTAAAAATGTTTTATACTAGTTCAAAAATGAGTCTAAGAAACCATGTTTTAACAATAATACTTTTACTATTTTGTATTCTCAAGGCAGTACTAATGGAAGAGAAGAAAATACCCTCATGGGATTGAAGTTTCCCTGGAGTGAACGCATTAGTAAAAATCTTGTTGGAAAAATGAGATATGATATCATAATTTTATTTACTTTTATAATTATATGGCTGACACTATTAAGAAATATATGCCCCTAGCTGGGAGTGGTGGCACACACCTGTAATCCAGTGTTTGGAAGGCTGAGACAGGAGGATCACAGGTTCTCAACCAGCCTCAGCAACTTAGTGAGGCCCTCAGAAACTTAGTGAGACCCTGTTTAAAAATGAAAAATAAAATAGGGCTGGGAATGTAGCTCAGAGGCAGAATTCCCCTTGGTTCAGTCCTCAGTATTCCTCCCACCAAAAAAAAAAGGAAAGAAAGAAATATATGCCCCTATTTATTGTTTTAATATATCGGCTTAGACTTTACTGTCACTAAAATATGTACTAAGATGTTGAGCACTATGAATTGGTAATAGTAATACACTTTGTTTTAGGATGTATCAGGAATGCCAGCTCTGTGTTCTCCAATTTCCCAGGGAGGTGGTGGTTTTGACTATCGTTTAGCCATGGCGATTCCAGATAAATGGATCCAGGTAAGATTTCATGTAAATATTTTTTCCTGTGAATGCTATGTTGGTTTACTTATCCTTCATTTTATTTCTTAGGCATGATCATTAGTTATATATATAATTAAAGTGTTAAATTATCCCACTAATACATCAATTCTTTTGCTTTTTAATAAGGTGGTTCTCAAAATTTTAAAGTACTACTCTTAAGTATTCCCATTTATGGCCCAGGCCAGAGGAAAATTTGAGTAATATAATATTAGCTGTATAAATGGAATTTTGCATTATCAATGCAATTATATGAAACTTCACTGTTCCATACTTAAAACATATTCAACTTCATCAAAGCATTAATTTCTGCCTACATCCATTAATGCAGAAATTACAGCTTAATTCCCGGTACTTGGTTCATAGTATGGTCTTTCTTCAACAAATTTGAATTCATTTATTTCTTCATTCAGCATTTCAAAGTCCTTATCATGTGTCAGACACTGAGAATGAATAATTGTACATTTTACTTTATACAGTATTTCTCAAAGCAATTTTATTAAATTTAATGATAGTTCCAGTAATTTGGATTACATATTTTTTTTAAGTTTAGCATTTGTTAATGGACCAAAAACATTATATAAACTTAGTTTGATATAGACCGTTTTTAAGGGTCCACATCTATAAACATGGGCTGACTATGTGTAAACAGTCAAACATGTATATGCATAATCATAGATTTCTGATAAGATCTTTAGTACAGGAATGAAATGGTTCCATGAGACCACACTAGTAGAAGTGCTTAACTTTGTGTAGAAAACTCATAGAGCCTTCCCCAAAGTATATGGTTGTTGCAATTGTCTCCTACTATCTTTTCTGTAGCCCTAGGCAATTTGCGTACCGCATGGCTGTGATATTAAATCTCTACCAACATTATCTTCTGGTCCTCCATTTGAGTAATCAAACAAATAGGCAAATGACTGTTCTGGATATAATACATTGAAAGGTTGCCTTACATTTGTTATTTTAAAATAATGATGTGGTTTTCCACTTTCTCGCCTTGGTTTAAAGTTCTTTATCAGCCCACATTTCTTACTATTTCTAGTCTTTCATGTAGATCTCTTTCCCTCAATAAGTACCAAATCTTCTATTCTAAACTTTTGCTGAAAAGCCTTTATCATTTTTGTGCAGATTCAATAATATTTCAAAGTGTAAATAAACCTAAAACTATATCCCAATCATAGTTCACGGTGGGATATATCCTTCTTGGAATATTGATGGCAGTTTTCCTCCTAAAATCTTTAAATTTAACCTAATATGTATTTTAGTACCTCACATGCTCAAGATACTATTTGTAGTAGGCAGTATATCATACATATGAAAAAAATATCTTTCTGTGCTTTGATATGACCATCCTGTCTTCTTGGGTTTTAAATTTTCTGAATGTGGACATCATCTTCTATTTTATATAATAATTTACATTTTTTTCATCACCAAAGTGGAATCCTTAATTAAACTAGAGAAATTTAGCCAGCTGTGATGGTAAGAACCTTTAACCCCAGTACTTAGAAGGCTGAGACAGGAGACTCACAGGTTCAAGACTAGCCTGAACAGATTAGTGATACCTGTCTCATAATTTTTAAAAAAATGAAAAAAGGATTGGTATGTAACTCAGAGGTAGAATGCCCCTGGATTTAATACCAAGTGGCCCCCCCAAAAGAAAATTTTTAAAAGCTAGAAAAATTCAACATTTTTTAAAAGTACTCAGACACAGTAATTTTCCTTTACTAAGTTGTACATTTAAAAAATGATTCAATAAATAACTTGTTTGCTCCCATATGATGATAAAACATGCCAGAGTATTAAATCAAATGTCAACTGTGCTCAGAATATATGTGGCATGTACTGTTATCTAACCGCAGGGTGTGAGTTAAGAAGAATGCTAGATTTCATTCAGATTTTTATTGTTCCAAAAGAAATTATATACCATTCTCCACTTATATTATTCTATAATCAGTAATTTGGAATATCTTGGTATAATCATTTATTTAGCAGATATTTGACTCTCAAAAATATGACAAATTTTCTGTATCTCTTTCATTTTATTTGATTAGTTTGGAGTAACTGAATAAAGGTCATATAAGTATATAATCGCACTAATTTGCTTATTCATTAATTCCACCAAATAGATTTTGAGTACTTAGCATGTTTCTGTTACATCTAAATAGTTTTTACTTCAACTTTTTTAAATTGACATAATTGTTTATTAACTTGCATTTATAAGAAATAACTTCCCCAAGGGTACCATATTGTAGAGTTATAATACAGTATCACAAATAGTATACTGACATCGATCTGGTCAAGGCACAAAATATTTCCATCAACAAAAGTTAACCTTACCAGGCTTGATGGCACATGCCTGTAATCCCAGTACTTGGGAAGCTGAAACAGGAGGATCACAGGTCAGCATGATGCTATAGTGAAACCTTGTTTCAAAATAAAAAGTAAAAAAGGGCTGGGATGTAGCTTGGAGGTATAATGCTTATGAGCTCATTCCACAGTACTATAAAAAACAAAACAAACAGAAAAATCTTAAGTCACCCTCATTCTCCCTTTTAAACCATATCTTTTTACCTCTTACCCCCAGTTACTCTTTAACCCCTGGAAACCACTAATGCGATCTCCATTTCTATAATTTTGTCAATCCAGTATATAACCTTTGTGAACACATTTACTCAGCAAAATTCCCTGGGGACTAATCTAGGTTGTTGTATTTATCAGTAGTGCATTATTTTTATTGCTGAATAATATTCCATGCTATGGATATATCACAGTTTGACCATTTACCAATTGAAAAACATCTGTGTCATTTCCAAATCATGGCTATTATGAATAAAGCCACTATAAACATTTATGTACAACTTTTTGTATAAGTTTTCATTACTATGCAATATATGCCCAACAGTGCAGTTACTGAGCATGATTGCATGCTTAATTTTTAAAGAAACTGCCAAAGTGTTTGTCAGAGTGGCTGTACCATTTTACATTCCCACCAGCATTGATTTTGTAGATTTCTGCCAGCATTGTCATCAGTTTTTATTTTAGCTGTTTTGATAGATGTGTGGTGATTTCTCACTATGTTTTAATTTCTATTTCTTTAATGACTTATGATGGTGAACATGTTTATGCGTTCCTATTTGTGTCTGTATTTCCTCTTTGGTAAGATATCTGTTCATGTCTTTCGACCATTTTCCAACTGGATTGTTTATTTACTGTGGGATTTTAATGAAGGTCAATTTATCTTTTGGGTTTTTTATATTTTTTATTATTTCTTACTATAGCTCTTACTTTTGGTATGCGTTTAAGAATACTTTAGTTTGCCTATGTGTTCTCCTGAATATTTGATAGTTTTGCCTTTTACATTTAAATCCATGATTCATTTTCAATCAATTTTTAAAAAATAAATGATCTAGGAGGGTGTGGTGGCACACGCCTTTGATCCCAGTACTTGGGAGGCTGAGACAGGAGGATCACAGGTTCTAGGCCAGCTTCAGCAACTTAGCGAGACCCTGTGTCAAAATAAAAAATAAGAAGGGCTGGGGGGTGTGGCTCATAGGTAAAATGACCCTGGGTTCAATCCCCAGTACAAAATAAATAAGTGCATAAGTAAGTACATAATCCATTTTGAGTTAATTTTTCTGCAAGATTAAAAATCTTAGTTTTGCCTGAGGTTCCATTTTTTGGGGATCACCCACAGATGTAAATAGGAGGGAGCAGGGGTCATGTGGGCCATCTTAGAATTCTGCCCATCACAGAGCTCATTTGACACTTTGAGCAGAGAAGAGACCCATGTAAGAAAGATATATTGAATAAAAGAGTGAGGTTGTAGTTAGGGCATAACCTTGAGGAACATCAGCTTTCATACTACAGGAAGAGAAAGAATTTTCAGGATTCCCAGAATGGTGGGAAGAAAATAAGACTCACAGTGGTATACTAAGAGAGCAATTCACCAGAGAGGAGAGGGTCAACTACTGACCCAGGGGACAAACATCTGAGATCTTGACAAGGATAGTAGCATCAAAGCAGTGTTAGAGGGTAGAAGCCAGATTAAAGAAAATGAACTGGAAACCAAAGAAGTGTGGTCTAGTACGATGATTATTATTTTATGGTGATTAGCCTTTAAACTTTGAAATAATTAGTGTATTAGTTATCAGTGTATAAGAATGGAACAAAACAGTCTTACTGCTATAACTTTTTTATTCAAATCTAAAATGTAGCAGTTGTATCTCTAGTTTGTGAAAGTTACTGGAAGACATACTGTACAACACTTTACTGTGGGCACTGATTATGAGGCAGCAGTTATTACAGGAAAACAAAGTTGCAAAGATCCTAAAGTATAATTTAAACCATCTGCACAAAAACAAAGTGTGCATATAAACACATATGCTATACTACTGTCTGTTAGATATTCTGTGTAAAAGCTGTGATTTTAGTAAAGATTTAAGCAGTAATGTCATTGATACATGGGTAAGCTTATATCTACATATCAGATAATCTGGATTAATATGATATGTTGCTCTTGGATTGAAATTAAAAGTAAGAAAAATAATGTTTCAACTCAGAAGTTTATTTTTCTCTCTTGTATCTAGCTACTTAAAGAATTTAAAGATGAAGATTGGAATATGGGCAATATAGTATTCACTCTCACAAATAGACGCTACCTTGAAAAGTGCATTGCTTATGCAGAGAGCCATGATCAGGTAAATGAATATGTGTATACATTCATTTCTCACTCTCGAAATTTTTCTCTCTCTCATTATTTGTACTTAATAACATATCCAAACAAAAACTCCTGTAGTTTAGTACAGTTGCTGTAACATATTTTGTGTATATATACATTTTATGTGAAGACTCATACTTGAAACGCATTTTAAGATTATTTTGTAGGTTGAGAAATTCCAGTTTTAAAAGACACAATGTTTACCCCAACAGAAAGTAATGAATACAATGTACATTGCAGTTATATGTGTTAGATTTTCCTGTGTCATAAGGAAGAATATCGGTGCTGATACAGTGTAATTCTAGTTTCTATTTTAGGTTTCTTTCTAGAGTTTTTCATTGATGGCTTCGGCAAGTTTCTTCGCTTTTTGTTCAACCATGGAAACCTTCTAATTGATTCCCCTAACCCTACCTCTCCCAGCTTTGGTCCATCCCGTCTAATGTAGCCTGAGGTATTTTCCAAACAGCAAAGCTTGGCTTGTCAACACAGATGGTTGGTCCAAGCTTGTCATTCAAGGTCAGCTAATATCTTAGACCAGACCAGTTCCAGTTTCATTCCTTACCCAACTCTCTAAGTCTTCTGTTCATCAGTAGTTTAAAAAATTCTCATCAATTTCAAGTAAGACTGCTTCTTTAAATCTCGTACTATACCCACACATCTACCTACTTTACCTGAGAAGGTCCTACCTAGATCAAATCATGCAGCTGAAATATCACATTCTCTATGAAGCCATCCCCCAGGAGGGAAAAACTCTTGCTCATGTTCCAATTCTAAGTTTCTCCTCTAGTTAGAAAAGCATAAGTAAACTAGAAATTGGTTAACCAAGACCATGAACAAAGTGCTGCCTGCTGCATATTTTTGTAAGTAAAGTTAATCTGTAAATAAAGTTATTTTGGACACAGCCATGCTTATTCACTTATATATTGTCTTTCAGTTATAATGGCAGATTTGATTTATACTTAAAGATTCAGATAATTCAGCCTTGTATTACAGATAGTCAAGAGTACAGAAAATGATGCAAGTTGCCTAATTCTTTCTAAAAGCAAATGTACTGTGATCCTTAAGCTTGATAAGAAATATATGAAACACACAAAAGCATAAAATGAATAATAAATAGAAATGTATCCATGATAGAAAAATAGTTATAAAAGTTATTTTTAAAATTTTAGATGAATTATTAATGTTAACAATTAAATTTATACAATGAAATTTTACCAGCATCATAAGATTTTTTTAAAGGGCAACTTAATATGATGGTAACCATCATCTCTGAGATTAGGCAAAGTTGTCAAATAATTTTTTAAGAGATTACAAAAGTAAATATAGGTATGCATAAAAATATAAACAAAAATAAGTGGGGAAGATAAATTTCATAAGTATTAGTGCTGTAGATCTTTTTGTAACACTTTAAAGAAGTCGTTTTTATTAAAATATGTTAGTGATATAGGTTAAGTAAAAAGTTTTTCTTAAACTGAAAATAATTGTAATAGCATACTGAGATTACAGATTAATTTCCTTTATACGTTTTACTCTATGTTATTGTTTTTTCAGTGATAAAAAACATTGCATTAGTTAGCTAGTTTTTAGCCATGAAAAAATTCAGATTCTTAGGAGACCTCTGTTATGTTACTCAGGGCATTTCTGAGGTACCTGCTTCAATTATCCATTATTATCTTTCAGATAAGACAAATTAAATTTAGGGTAAATAGTAAGTACAAGGAAAAGATAAATTTGCATTGATAAAAGGAGTAGGATCATTGTAACATATTTATATACATATAATATTATCTCATATATATGTATTGATGATTTTTAGAAACTCTTCCATTCTTTCAAAACAAATGAAATCATGATATTCAACTACACTGAGATTCCTTCTAACCCCATTTAGAATGGCAATCATCAAGAAGTCAAAACACCAATAAATTGCTGGTGAGGATGTAGGGAATTAGGAACTCTTATACACTGTTGGTAGGATTGCAAATAAGTGTAGCCACTGTGGAGGTCAGTGTGGAGATTCCTCAGAAAACTGGGAATGGATCCACCATATGACCCAGCTATACTACTCCTGGGTATCTTTCTAAAGGGACTGAAATCAGAATATTAGAATGATGCAATCATATCCATGTTTATATCAGCACAATTCATAATAGCCAAATTATGGAACCAAACTATGTATCCACCAACAGATGAATGGATTACAAAATTATGAGAAATAGACACAATGAAATTCTACTGAGCAATAATGAAGAACAAAATTATGTTATTTGCAGGAAAATGGATGGACCTGGAGAACATTATGTTAAGTGAAATTAGCCAGTCACAGAAAGTGAAGGGTCATATGTTTTCTTTCATATGTGGAAGCCAGGGAGTAATCAGGATACAAGAGAGATTTTAGATAATGGAGAAGAAACCCCAGTGGAACAAGGGAGGTGGTCTCAGGAAGGGGTGGGGTGGGGGAGAGAGAGAATTAATGAAGGAACAATTCTATTGACATTGTTTATATATGTGAGAATACCAGTGCCAATCTCAATATCATGTATGGAGAAGGGGGGAGAGGGGAGGGAGCTGGGGAAAGCCCACCAAGTGCTGTGTGCATGTTTGTCACTATCACTATGAACTATATTATGATGAGAGACTAAAATGTACCAATAAAAGTATAAAAATCTATTTAATATTCTCACCATTATAAGTATGAGAAAATTTTTAAAAATTTTAGGGATCAACTCAGATATAACAACTATTCTAGTACTTATCATGCATTTTTCATCAAGCTCTTTTAAAAATAAAAATCAGTCCTAAAACAAATGTGTTGATATGTAAGTTATTTTTAGCAGCTCAGCTTCAGCATATTAACTAACCATTGAAAAATACATGAAATCAACACTAATCCACAAACCTCTCCTCCATTGTTTCCCCTCCTTCCCCTCCTCTGTAGCCTGTGTCACTTTAGTATAAATCACTTCTTAGTAACACTCCTCTTCTTTTATTTCTGTAGGCACTGGTTGGTGATAAGACACTGGCATTTTGGTTGATGGATGCCGAAATGTATACAAACATGAGTGTTCTGTCTCCTTTTACTCCAGTCATTGATCGTGGAATACAGCTTCATAAAATGATTCGACTCATTACTCACGCTCTTGGTGGAGAAGGCTATCTCAATTTCATGGGTAAGTGTGAGTGAGACATATAGTCAGTCTGTGTTTAAAATGTTATCTAATATTATATGTAACATGAATCATATAGAATATTTTGATCCAGCTTTCTAGATTTAAAATATAAAATTTCTTTAATATACTTTCATGTGTAAATTTCAACATTCAAATCAAATTTTTATAAGATTATTGTTAAACTAATACATGATGTACAAGGATACTCTTAAAGATGGCATTTTACTTAATATTGCTGTCAACAAGTATACTGAACTAGTTATGGGAATATTATCCTGAATTTAATCTTTCTGAGTTTTATTATTTCAGTATCTATAACATTAAATGTAAGAAATGTGTAGTTGTCATATAATAACATATTAAGCCAATATTGTTAGTCTTCTTTGAGGTAATTGTACACCCGGCTACTTATATCCTAGATGTGAAAGCCAAGGCTTAGGGATACTGTGAGGAGCAAAATATTATTTAAAATTTAAAATATGAAAGCATGAATATTTAAAGGTCATTGTTGAGAGATGTTGAATGTAAAAATACGAAAAGTAGTAATATAGTTTTTTTATCCTATTTGGCCAATAACAAACTTTTGAAAGTTCGAATTTGAGGAATTTTACCAGCTTCTAGGGTAGAAAGAAACAGAAAGACTGGAAAATATATACAAGAGGCTGACTTATTTTTCTATGACAAAAGCCTCAGCACTTTAGATTTATTCTGTTTGTTTTTGTTTTTGTTTTTGTTTTTGTTTTTTGGGGGGTACTAGAGCCTGAACTCAAGGGCATTTTACCTCTGTGCTACACCCCCAGCCCTATTTTATTTTTTACTTTCAGAGTCTTGTTATGTTCTAAGTTGCTAAGAGTCTCACTAAGTTACTGAGGCTGGAAACATAGTGAGAGGAGTCTGCTATCCTCCTGTCTCAGCCTCCCAAGTACTGGGAGTGCCGGTGTGCACCACCACACCAAGTCAATCTGGAAGTTTTTAAATGAAGTTTCAGGTTGTTTTTTAAAGCCATTCTTGCTTGCTGAGTGTAAGTTAGGAAAACCAGTCCAAGGAAGCATACATTGGATTTCACTTACACTACCTATACCTTTGAGTATCTTCTTCTCTCAAGGTTACCAGAATTTGATAACATGTCCAGCCTGCCAGGAAATAACCTTCCTGACCTGTGAGGCTGTGCTGTCTTCCTGGGAGGACTTTGCAGATATCGGGTTCATACCTATTGTTAGCTTCAGTAGTTCCTTAAAAGCAATTGGTTCTACTTGACACAATAAGCATTATTCTGCAATATGGCCATCCCGTAAGGCCTTGGTTACACAATAGATTTTATCAAGTATATTCTGATGAAAAGGTGAAGCCTAGGAACTATGCAAATAAATATATCACCATGTAAAATGAGAGAACTGGAGGGTTAGTGGGAGATTTAAGATGTTTACTTTCATTTACAAAAAGCATAGTTTATTAAATTGTTAACATATATAGAAATGACTTCCTTATGTATCTGAAAATTAAACTTTTTCAAAGAACCAAAATAAAGTAGATGTCTGTATTTACATAACTAGTCCTATGCCATTAATTCTTGAAGCCCAATGCATCTGAAAACCTGGAAATCTTGACTCGGTCTAATGCTTTAGCCTGGGAACTATAAGTGACATCAGTTTACCTCTGCCAATAGTCTGGAGTGACAGTGTTTGTAAATACCAAATAGAGTCCTTTTTCTGAGACTATTCTTCTTTGTTGAACACATGAACCCTGGCCTGTGCTGCATAGTGGAGCCTCCAGGTGAGTGTCAGAGTAAAACAAAACCATCTTCATATGAGAAAGACGTAATAGCTATGTGTAATTTAAATTAACTTTTTTTTTGCGGTACTGGGGATTGAACCCAGGGGCGTTCTACCTCCGCGCGGCGTTCTACCTCCGCGCTACACCCCCAGCCCTATTTTTTATACTTTATTTTGAAACTGGATCTCACGAAGTTGCGGAGGGCCTCACTAAGTAGAGAGAGAGATAAATTAATAACTTTAAAATAAGAAAGATCTGATAAAAGTTCGTAATGTGGACCACTTTCTGTTTCTTGCTCAGTAGTTTTCCTCAGAGCAGAAGCATGTTCTGGAGAGCTAGGGATGGACAAATCTCCAGGAACTTCATCGGCTTTCTGAAATAATAAATATATTATCACTTTAACTGTATATAGTCAACCTGGGATAGGCTGAGGGTCTATTTTATTTTGGAAACTGTTATGGAACTTAAAATAGTTAACAAAATAAACAATTACTTCCAATGTTTTATCTTTTGATAAGACTGGTAAATTGACTAAATTTGTGGTATCAAGTATAATTTTGAGGTTATTCATTGGTATAGGACTGAGAGATCTTTTATAGTTTTATTTATACTTTGGTCTTTGAAATAGATGGCTTCTAATTTTAACTCTTAACATCGCCTTTATTTAGGAAAAAAAATTCCTATCTCAGTGCTTTATCTAAATCTAGCATTTCTCTACTAACTTTTAAATGTATAATCTCCTAAAGGTTCTATAATTTCTGATTATTTACCTTGTCTCTGGAATGTTTCTCCCCATAAGCTGTCATGACTATAAATATCCTTTCCCCCCATTTTCTGATCGTATCACTGCTCTGCTGAAGAGTCTTCAATAACTAGAGTCTTCCAGCTGACCTGTCAGCCTCGCATGAAAGGCCTCCCGTGTGTCTCCCGCCTGGTCCCCCTGCTCCAGACAAGCAGGCCCTCTTTTTTAGTGCCTTGAATGTACCAGCCTCCTTCTAAACTAAACTTTGTACCTTTTGTTGCCCCGCCTCCACCAAACACTCTAACACCTCCTCCCGTACCTGACTCAGTCCTTCATCTTCAACCTCATTTCTTTAGAGGAGGCCTTTCCTGAAGCTTCACACTAAGCTAGTGTTTCCTGTTACAGATTTTTATAGCACTTTCCACTTATCATTGATGGAATTTAACAGAATCACATTTGAAAAACAAAGATATGTCTGCCTTGGTAAATTTAATACTCAGTGAAAACAGGGTCCATCTCCACCTTATTCACTCTTTTATATCTCCAAAAACTATAGGTAGCACTGTATCTAGCACATCACAGAGTACTATTTCAGTTTTCTTAAAAGGGTATCATGTATGTGTGTATGTGTTTGGGGAATATTATTTTGTAATATGTTTATCATTAGTCTGTACCTGCAATCACCAGTTACAGTTATAAGCAAAGTAATTTTTCATTAGCATGTAAGGAATTTATATTTTTAAAACATATTTAAAAATTCTCCAATATTGAGAAATAACCTAATTGATTACTCATCTTTTAGACATTATTAAACTTGTTAACTTTTTAGAATTTTATTTTTATTTCCCTCTAGTACAGAAAGAATGCATTAAAAGAAATAAGTTGGGGGTTGTGGTGCACACCTGTAATCCCAGTACTAGAGAGTCTGAGACAGGAGGATCACAGGTTCAAAGCTAGCCTCAGCAACCTAGCCAAGCTCTCAGCAACTTAGCAAGACCCTGTTTCCAAATAAAAGAAATAAAATAAAATAGGGCTGGGGGCATAGCTCAGATGTAGTAATCATCTACATCTGTGGATTCAATCAGAAGGAAGGAAGGGAGGGAGGGAGCGACTCGTGACATATTGTAAAAAATTTTTCATTAAAATATGTTTATAGTTGCCCACTTCTTGATCGGGTTGTTTGTTTTCTTAGTGTAAAGTCTTTTAAGTTCTTTGTATATCCTAGATATTAGACCTCTGTCAGAGGGATAGCTTGCAAAGATCTTTTCCCATTCCGTAGGCTTTCTCTTTAAGCTCTTGATGGTTTCCTTTGATGAGCAGAAGCTTTGTAGTTTAATGCTATCCCACTTATTA
>PVJS01017445.1:0-36156 GCA_004027185.1 Glis glis
TACTATTATTATATCTTCTTGTTGGATTGTTCCTTTTATTAGTAAGAAATGACCTGCTTTGTCTCTTCTGATGTGTTTTAGCTTAAAGTCTGTTTTGTCAGATATAAGTGTTGGTACCCCTGCTTGTTTTCGATATCCATTTGTATGGTATATCTTTTTTTTTTTTTTTTCTGTACCAGGGATTGAACCCAGGGTCATTCTACCTCCAAGCTACACCCCCGGCCTTATTTTTTATACTTTATTTTGAAACCAGGTCTCATGAAGTTGTGGAGGGCCTCACTCAGTAGCTGAGGCTGGCTGCGAACCTGGATCCTCTGGTTTCTGCCTCCCAAGTACTGGGATTACAAGCATGCGCCACCACACCCGGCTGCATGGTATATCTTTTTCCATCCTTTTACCTTTAGCGTACGAGTATCTTTGGCTAGAAGTGAGTTTCTTGTAAGCAGCATATGCTTTTAATCCACATTAAAGGGTTATGCTTTTTAATCCACATTGCTAGTCTATGCCTTTTAATTGGGGAGTTAAGTCCTTTGACATTCAATGTTATTATTGAGATATGATTTTTGATTCCTATCATTTTGAGTTCTATTTTCTGTTTGCTGTGGTGACAAATCTCCTTGTTTAGTTGCTTACCTGGTGGAGTTCACCTCTCCTGTGGCTCTTAAAATTGCTTGTTTTTCCTTCTTTGTGATTTATTTCTTTTAGGATTTTCTCCAGTGTTGGCTTGGTCCTCATGAATTCTTTAAGTGTTTGTTTATCATGGAACATTTTTATTTCTCCATCAATTTTAAATGGTAGCTTTGCTGGATATATCAGTTTTGGTTGGAAGTTGTTTTCTTCCAGGGTCCGGAGTACTTCGTACCAATCCCTTTTGGCATTCCTGACTTGTGTTGAGAAGTCTGGAGTGATTTTTATTGTTTTGCCCCTGTATGTCACCTGTTCTTTTGTTCTTGCTACTTTTAGGATTCTTTTTTTGGCATCTACGTGAGACATTTTAATTATTATGCGCTGTGGGGAGGTCCTTCTTTGGTCCTGTCTTAACGGTGTTCTATATGTTTCCTGTATGTGAATATCCAAATCTTTTTATATGTTCGGAAAATTCTCTGAAATTATTTCTTTGAAGAGGTTTCTTATACCCTTGGTCTGTGCTTCCAAACCTTCTTTGATGCCTTTTATCCTTAGATTAGGACATCTTGTATTGTTCTGTATTTCTTGGATGACCAGGGTATGTTGTTGCAATATCTTCTGTATATCATTGACTGTGCTTTCAGTTTTGAATGAACTGTCTTCCAGGAGTTCTCCATGTGGTTGAGCCTACTAGAGTTAGTTTCTATTGCTGTCTTTAATTCGTTTATTCACTCCTTCATTTTGTTCAGTGTTTCTTTCTGATTCTTTCTTAGAGCCTCAACTTTCTCCTTCATCTCCTCTACACTTTCTTTGAGGCCTTTCATCATTCTGAAGATCAAAATTCTGAATTATCTGTCTTGCATTTCCTGTAGGTCAGTATCAGTAATCTTACTTGTTGATGCATTGTGAGTGTTTCTTGTTTCCTCACTGTTCCTCATTCTCATATTTTCGGTGTTTTCAATTTTGTGCTTCTGTTGCCTCTGCAGCATCTTCCTTTTTGTGTATAAGACCTCTTGATGGTCCCTGTAGACCCAATTGGGTCAGTACGCTGCAGGCTGTGGTTGACCAGGGCACATGTGTGTGTGGGGGGGGTCACGTAGGTTCTGGAGCTCGAGTGTTGGCACATGAGGCACACTTTGAGGCGCGGTGTTGAATGTGGGCTCCTAGGCACGGGTGACAGTGATGGAAGATGCCTGGTCTCCGAGGCACGGGTGCTGAGGGTCACCCATGCCCCATGGGATGCACATGTGCTCTAGGTCTCTGGAGGCATCCGGAGGTTTCCCGGGTTCTGATGCGTGGCGCTGAGTATCTGGCGTGTCCACACCCCAAGGGGGGTGTGGACTCCGGGTATCAGGTGGCGGCACCTGAGGGTGCTTGGGTGCTAAGGTACGGTGCAGAGGATCATGCCTGTGCCCCAGGGAGGTGTACAGGCTCCTGGATCTCGGATGGTGGCACTAGAGTGTGCCCTGACTTTGAGGTGGCTCGGAGGGTCCTGCGGGTCTTGGGTGGTGGCGCCGGAGGGTATCCAGGCTCTGAAGCACGGCACAGAGGCTCCCGCGCAGGTGAGAGAGGTGCAGGCTCTGGGTCTTGGGTAGCAGTGCCAAAGGGTGTGGGGGTCCAAGGTGGGGCGTGGAGGGCCACCCGGGTCTCGGGTGGCGGCGTTGGAGTCCAGGGCGGAGCACAGAGGACTGCTCGGGTCATGCTGGACGGTGAGGCTGGCCAAGGCGGTGTGCGGGGTGCTGCCCGAGTCACACGGGATGGCACAGCTGGCTGAGATGGAGCACGGGGGTCTTTCCAGGTCTTGGCTGGCATGGAGGTCCGATGCATGGGTGTTGGGGATCCTGCCGGCTTGTAGCGCGGTGAGGGGCAGCTGCGCGGCTCTGGCAGGAGCCGGCGCTAGGGCAGCCTTTGGAAGGTATTCAAGATCTGCTGCTGTGATGGCCCCACCACTCTGCTCGGTGTCTCCTCCCAATTTGTTGGTGGCGCCGGGGGCTATTAGCCCTGGCTGTAGGGTCTGGGGGAAGATGTGTCCTTAACTGATCCTGCTGACACGGGATTTCAGATTTCAGTTTTCTGTGGGATTCTGTAGCTGGTAGACTCTGTGTCTGTGTAGTCGTAGTCGGGTTACTGGATTTTGGGTTTTGGTTCTTCTATGGCTGTGCGATGTTGTTCAGTTCTAAGCCCCCGAGGCGATTTTGAGACGATTTTGAGACAGGCTCATTCAGGGTCTCCTATTCCGTTGCCATCTTGGATCCTCCTCCAACAGTTTCTTATAAAGTTAAACATATACTCACCATATATCTAGCAATCCATATTTACCCAAAAGGGGGGATTTAATAAGTCATAAAAAGTGTATACACATGTTGATAGTGTCTTTATTCATAATTGACAAAAACAACCCAAATGTCCTTCCTTCAAGAGATGCATGAATAAACTGGTATATTCTGCCAGCAACATAAAAGAACAAACTACTGATACAGACACCAACATAGGTGGCTCTCAAGTGCATTGTGGTAAGTGAAAAGAGCAAGACTCCAAAGTCCACGTGCTGTATGATTATAGAAGGGCAATTGAGAATGGGTCAGTTGTTACCAAGGGCTGAGGCTGTGGACGGGACTGAGGGCAAAGGGCACAGGTGAGTGTCCACAGGGAGGAACTGTCCTTTAGCTTGGTTGTGGTGGTTACATTGCTGCATACATTGTCACAACTCATAGAACAGTACACAGCCAAGGAAAATTTTACTATATATAAATTATATCTCAGTAAACCTGACATTTAAGAAATCGATAACATTTCTTTAACAATGAACAGTTAGAAAAGATAATAATACATCGGAAGAAACAAAAAGCCACACAACTTCTTTGAGTTGAACCATTGGGTAGCTGCTTCAAAAGGTCAAGGGGAAGCCAGGTGTGGTGGTGCACACTTGTAATCCCAGTACTAGGGAGGCTGAGACAGAAGGATTGCAGGTTCGTGGCCAACCTCAGCTACTTACTGAGGCCCTTTGTAACTTAGTGAGACCCTCTTTCAAAATAAAGAATAAAAAGTAGGACTGGGTGTGTAACTTGGAGGTAGAATGCCTCTGGGTTCAATCCCCAGTTCCGCCAAAAAAAAAAGGTCTAGGGGAGGCCAGTCACCATACTGAAGTCCTCCCAAGGCTGGGCAGGAGGTAGAGGGTCCAGGAGACCCACTTTCATTTGCTGCACCTGGGGGCACTTTGAACAAAGTTACTGGCATAGCTGTCACAGGCCCGCCGGAGTGTACGCTCGCCGGAGAACGATGACCCAGCCTTGTGCACTATAAAGTGTCAGCATACAACAAGCTTGTATTTTTAGATCCCAGACTCAAGACTCCATGTATGGGGTGAGGTTGACCTAAAACACCACAGGCGGATTCTCTGGAGTAAAAGATTTTTAACTACATGTCAGCAATGATTAGTTACAAAGGGAAAGAGAACTTGCCCCACTTGACACTAAATGACAGAACAATGTGACAAAAGCTAAAAAAAGGGGGGTGGAAGCCCAGTCCTTAGGATGAGAGACTGATCCCCAGTAGTGTTAGGGACAAGTCTTTTGATCGCATCTTTTGTCCCAAGAATAATAAATCCCTATCCTCAAAAGGCTTTTTAGGCTGGTCTCCTTGATTTTGGCCTGGTGACCTCCAAAGTACAATTTGAAGAGTTAAAGGAATCTGACCTGCATTTAATAGTTAGCTTCTATACATCTCTGCAAAGTGTATTCTGGAGAGGAAGCCAGAGAATCTCATTATCCCCTATAAATGAGGTACGGCATGGACAACATGCTCTATAGCTTTTTAAAGACCTGGATAGCAGGTTAAAACCCTGATTAGTAAAGATGCTCTTTTAAATCTCTTGACTCAGGCTTCTGGCCAGGCTATTAATTGTGATGCTGGCTTTCTGTGAAACCTCAGCCACTGTGATAATGTACCATGCAAGGCTTTGCTTAGAGCCCAGCATGCAGAGACACAAGACGGTCCTTGCCATACGGGCTGGCTTTAGGAAGGGAAGAAACAAGACTTAATAATGCAATCATCATCGCTATCATAATGGTGATTCAAAGTAGCATATGCTAAATTTCAAATCTGCAGAGGAAACAGTAAACGTGATGGGAAAGCAAGATGTCATAACTGGAGGTTTGAGTACGAGGCACATCTGCCCCTGAGTCCAGTTTCTATTCCTTTCTAAGTAAAAACTTGGACAGCTCACACATAGCCTCAGTTTCTTTATCTGAAAAAAGGAGATCATTATAAATTGTACTGCTTAGACTCATGAGACCATGCCTGTAAATGTTTAAGCACGGTGCTTGGCATAGGAAACACTCAGTAACTTCTAATTCTTGGTAGTAACAGCAGTAACAGGATTGGAAATAAGCAGCTCTTTCTGCAAAGGTGTTTCAAGCATGTTCTCAGGGGAGGGCCCAGCTCTAGGTATAAATTTGGAAGAATAAGCAGTGCTTAAAATTATAGCTGGAGTGACATTATCTAAGGAGAGGAGGATGATTAAAAAAAGAGGATAAGGACTAGTCTGGAACCCTCCAGGTTTCCAAATTTTGCCAAAAAAATGGATACCAAGATGGGGATTTTTCCTTTTCATTCGTTTTATATTGTACCTATATAGCACTTTACAGAACCTCACCAAACTTCACAGTAATAGAAATAGGGGCCTCTACCTAAATCCCGACAGGCATCCACACTCCCTCTTATTTCTGTTATTAATAATGGAATGTGGAAAAATAAGTTGAAGAAGCTTCTGTTGTCTGTGTCATTTCAGTCTAGGTCTCCACTGCCAGGGTAAAGGGTTGGAGCAATTATCTGGATAATTCAGGCAGAACCTGCAAGGCCCTTAGGACCTCCTTTCTCCTTCTGCTCCTTTTGCCTGAGTAACCTGGGAATCACTTCAATCTTTTCTCTGCTGGTCTAGTTCTGGTCTGACTATGTCTTTAGCCCTTGAGCCTTGTCATTGAAATAAACATATCATATTGGAAACAGATACCAGCGAGGAAAGGCACCCTCATTTCAAATGTGGGTGCATTTAATTTCCATCTGGACTATGCTTTGAGCCAGTGCAAAAGCCATGTCTAACTTACAAAGGGTAAGTTGAGGCTGTTAGGAACTGAGTCCTTGTCACATGGGAAGGAAATCAAGCTCACTGAAGGGAAAGGGGCTGAATTTTCTCAACAGGAGCCAGTATTACCATTTATTCTTATTTATGCCTCTTTGGGAAAATAGCAGGAATGCTAAAGGGAACATTTTGATCCATGTCACAAAACACTGTGAATTTCTAGTGTCTTCATTAGAGATTTTTTTTCTAATCAAGAAGTGGCATTTTACTCTCATGAAAAGGGATGTGAAGGGATAAGATGCTTTCAGTGGAAGAGCCTGGAAAATTTTGCTGTGTGAATGCCCAGGGTGGGAGAAACAGCAGAGTAAATGATAATCTCACCAGCAAAGGACACCTTTCCTTTTGTGTGACTAAACATAAGTCCATGGAACTTGTGGTTGTGTCCAAATAAAGAGAAGCCACCAGCTCTTGCTGAGCGGTGACCGAGCCTGTAGCATCTGACCTTAATGAGCCCCACATCCTATGACAGAAAAGGAACAGAAGGAAGCCATGTGATAAGGTACACAGTGCTGTAATTGGATCAAGCTGAGGTGGTGTTGGGCCCTAACAGCAGCCCTGGGTACAAATGAAAGGGCTGTCACTCACGAGTAATTTGTGATGTTTCCATTTTCACTTTGGTCCATACAGTTAGTTGTGTGTCAGAAGGAAAGTCTAAAAGCATAGATTTCTCTCCTCCATTTGCCTTCCAGAATATTCCTTTCTTTCCCCACTTCAGCAAATTTAACCACATGGCAAATCTTGAGATGTTTGAAATCCTTTATTTACATGAATCGAAGACACTCTCTCAGATCTTAACAGCCTTCCTTTGCATCTAGTAAATTCCCCATGTTGTCAGCTGAGTGTTGCCACTTGCATGGCATTTTCCATGATTTGCCAGTGTTCTCAAGAGATGCTAGGTAAATACTGATACTGCATGCTATGAGGTTCTGTCACGAGTGAAGAAGCATTTGGCTCCCCCAGGATGAACAGCAATCTTGCAACAGTTTCATGGTCTTTGTTTAGGTAATCTATTGCTATGCAATGGAGGAGCCCAAATTTGTTACTACTCACCATTCTGCAATCTAGTTTGGGCTCAGTGATGTGGTTCTTCTGCTTCATGTGGCATCTGTTAGGGTTGGAACGTATAAGATGGGCTGTTGACGCTCATGAGTGGCCTCAGCTGGTGTGTATGGAACATCTCGGGATTGGCCAGGCTTCTCTCTCCACGTGACCTCTTCACGTGGTAAACCTGTGCTTCCTAACAACATTATACTCTCACAGAGGAGTGACCTCTGACACAGTGGCCAGCTTCTGAGAAGGAGGAGGCAAGAGCTCTCCTGTCTTAAGGCCAGGACTTGCCCCGCTCATCCCTTCCCACACATTGTACTGATTAAAGCAAGTAACAGGGCTGGCCCAGTTCAAGGGAGGTGAAATAGCTTCACTTTTTAGAAGACGGAGGAATAGCATATGCACAGGGCAGAGGAAAACTGACGGTGGCCATCTTTAGAGGCTGTAGAGATGTCTCGAGGACTGCTCTGATGGGGACCAAGGAGCACTGGACATTATAAAAATGCATTGCTTATAAATGGTTTATTCCTCATTTTGAGCATATTCAGATATGTGGAACCCTAGACAACATTTAAACAGTCACTCTCAATGAATTTTAGGGATATCCATATTACTAGGAAATATTTTATATCATAATCCAGTACACAAAGCAGAATTACTATTTTTATTATATATATCTAAAATGTGTGTGTGCACATTTATAAAGCAAAAGTTTCATGAAACAATGTTGATTCTTAATACATACACTGAACTCTGAAGGTTATTTGTTTTGTTTCATTTTAATGAAAGTTAGTCTTGACCCATGAAATTGATTTCATGACCTGCCAATAGGGTACCCTTGTGATTTGAAAAATCTAATCCTACCACCTCACTGAACAGGTGAGGATTCAGGAGGTTGGGCAACTTGTTAGAGGCAAAACTAGAATCCAAGTTTCCTGACTCAGAGGCCCATGTCCACCAGCTCATCACATAGTCAGCAGTGATACAGTGTGAGTTACTAATTTTGTTCACGTTATACTTTCTGGTATCCACGAAAATGTCAATGAGGGATTGTTGATTTCTTAAAATGCAGTTTCTTTCTCATTTCCCTACAGCTTCACCATGCTTAGCATAATTTTTCCAGTGTGAGCACTGAGACCCAGCACTTTCAAGCAGACACATAAAGTACATTCTTCACCCTCAGACTGGAGTTTTGTTTCTGTTTTTTTTTTTTAGTTTGTTTTCATAGTTTGCCTACTTTGCTTTCCCAGGGAGTATAAAAGGAATAAAAACCCATGCATATCATCATATTTACTTATTAATGCAAAGAGGAAAAAAATTCCTGAATTGAATGCTGTGAAAAACTGGAGCAGTTTCCTAAGGGAGGTGGTGGAAAGATCCACAGGAGGTTTTGAGGAGCAGGCTGTCTTCCAGGAAGAGCTTTACTGTATTTCTGCCTAGAATCATAGATTGACTAGATGACCTATGAATCCAAATCATTACTCACTTCGTTTAGTGGTGTTATGGGGCTGCATTAACGGATGGCCCAATTAACTCTCAACAATAAAACTGCTTATTAAGTAAACTAAACATGGGGCTGCGATTGATAGTGCTGAGTTGTATAGATGTTACTTGGATTCTTATTGTAGTTTGATGTTCTGCTACAGCCCTGTCCAATAGAAACATAATGGGAGCTGCATCTGCGGCACTTCTAAATTTTTTAAAAGCCACATTTTAAAAAAACAGAAATAGAACTAATTTTTAAATTCTCTAGCTTGAAATAAATTTAGACTTATAAAAAATGCAAAGACAGTATAACATTCAGGTACACCCTTTATCCAGCTTCTTTAATGGTAACATCTTACATAACCATGGTAATGCTAGCAAAACAAAGAAATTCACATGAGTACAATACTGTCAACTAACCTACTGATTTTACTTGGATTTGTAAAATAGCCCAATATATCTAAAACACTGACATTTTATTATTTGATCAATATAAAAATTGTTAACAAGGTGTTTCACATTCTTTGTTATTTTCCCCAAACTTTCAAAATCTGGTGTATATTTTACTTTTACAGCAGATCTCCATTCAGGCCAGCCATGTTTCAAGCGTCAGTCATCACATATGGTAGTTGGCTGCCATACTGGACAGAACGGTCTTACAGTAAGAACTCAGAGAAGAACCATGCTCAACAATCTACTTAGTCTGTGTGTAAATTACATGTAAGGTACTTGAGCCCTTGAAGCACTGATGATGTAAAGCATCGTTTTAGGGTTCAGATAGAGTGGAATTCCAACTTTGCAACTTATTATTGTCTATGTGACCTTGACATACAACTCAAACTTTCTGAGCCTCCTTTTCTTTACTATAAAAAATGATAAGTAAATAAAAAATAAAGAAAATAGCACCAACTCATGGGGTTATTGGATGGATCGAATGAGATAACACATGTTAAATGCTAACACAGAAACTTACCTGGGTTTGGTACACAATGAATGTTAGCTTTTAGTGGTCATCGGTGTCACTATCAAAAGATCAAACATATGTGCACTTTCTTCAGTGTTGAGCAATATTAAAAGCTGATGTAGGGCTCTAGTTAATATTTTAGAAAGGCTCAACAAATGTTTATTGAGTACCTACTATTTGCCAGGCACAGAGCTGAGTGCTAGGGGCATATAGATTAATAAAACCCTTGTGGAATTTACTACTTAGTAAAAGACAGCATTTAAACAAGAAACCTACATTTGCCATGTGTATGTGTTTGTGTGTCTGAAATGGGGTGAGGGATGGAAATTACTGTGGCTATTTATGTTTGAAATTATAAAGTAATTATATCTTTAAGAGTTATGAAAGCCAAGTTAAAAAATGAATATTACCAATGCATCCTCACAATTAATTTTCTCTCTCTGTCTCTTTTTTGCATTTATTTGTTTTGTTTATTGCTTAGTTTTGTGTATTTGTTACCATACTATAGGTATAATCAGTGAACTCTTTCTATATTGTTAGATTTTTTTGTAGAATCTGAAAGGCTATTAATAAAAGGGGTATATATATATATATATATATATATGTAATAGGTATGTATTCATCAACATTCTTGTGCTATTGACCACATAACTTAGAAGAAAGAAGATTTATTTTCTTATGGTTTCGGGTTCAGTCCATGTGAGGCCAGGGACAGCAGATCTCAGGGCATGGCGACAGGAAGCAGAGAAAGGAAGAGCACTTGGACTGTGCTCACATCATGGCGGTGGGAAGCAAGAGAGCGAGCTGCGGGAGGAGGAACCATATATACAATCTCCAAGGTCACACCCCCCCAGGGACCACCTCCTCCAGCCACATCCTACCGGCCTCCCAGGTACCACCCAGGTAAATCCATTACAATGGATTTATCCACTTCTGGAATTATAACCTTCATGACTCAATTATATCAACCCTGAATATTAATAAATGAGCTCTTTAGGGGACATTTTATATCTAGCTATAACAATAATCCTTAACATCTTTGAATCTTAGTTTCCCTCTTTGTAAAATGTGCCCTCCTTTCCAGGCTGCTCTGAGGATCAGGAAAGATGATGTAGGTGAAGCTTGCACTATACCATGTGCTTTGAGCACACTGACTGCAGGGTGAGTCCAATCGATGGCTGGGCGGCAGTTAGTCCAGGTGAGGACCCACTTGAGGCTAGGTGCTGGGATGGGAGCTAACGACCAGTAAAGCAAGAATGCAAAAGAAAGAGTCCTTTGGCTTTTAATTAGCTAATTATGATATTTGCATTGAGATGTTTCATTTTGAAATCCAGGCTTTTTACAAGATAAAACTTTTTTTCTGTTTCTTTTGCCCCTTTTCTTTCATCTCCCATTTATATTTTCAAGAACCAAATCTAGAGGACTTAAAGCAAGGTGCTTATTTTATTTTATTATTTATTGGTTTATTTTGGTGCTGAGAATTGAACCCAGGGCCTCTACGCTTAGCTATACTCTAACCCCAGTGTTTCTTTTAAAACTGAAAGAAGATTGCCCTTCTCTGCTAGTCTCTGAGGCTTGCTCCTTCATGTGGAAAGATATCATGGGGGAAGAGGAAATGGAAACCCTTTTTATTCCTGGAAGACTTGGGAAAGAAGCAGGCAGGGATGCAGTGAGGATGTCTTCCTGCCCCTTGGTTGGGTCCACATCTCATTGGCCCAAGGAAACTTTAGAATTATCCAAATATAATTCTGAGATCCTGAAAATGTGAGTGCTTGTGGCATGGTGTGGGGAGGACTGCAGGCTCTTTAGCAACCTCAACCTTTATTTTGCCTGACTTGCCTTAGGAGTGATGGCACAATGACTTGAAGGGATGAGCCCAAAGGGAACACCCCTGGCTACCATTGGCCTTTGTAAGGCTTGGGGGAATTGATCTGGTAAGGGGCTAAAGAATACAGTGGAATCCAAAATGTGCACCAAGCAAATTGATTTAAATGGTTGAGATCATGGACTCCAGCAATAACACCAGAATCTCTTAGAAAAATGTGAGCTAGAAGCATTATACCTCTATAGGTCTAGTTCACAGAGAAGACAAGACCAGGCCTTTTGTAGCAGAGGACACTGTGTGAGTTTGTAGTCTCTGATTTCCCAGGGATAACACTGGGTCATCATATTAGCTATGTTCTTCCTTATACCCTGAGACTTTTTACAAGTAGCAGGGTAAGGATAAGATTGAATTGCTGAAAAAAAGACTATTAGAACAGAAAAAGACTAAGCTACCTAAAAAGATTAAGTAAACTAATGGACCCAAGTTACCAAGCTGGATTAAAATTTATATCCTCTTCTATTAACTGGAGGTGTGGGTGTGTACATTTGTATGTTAACAAGGATGGGACCTTGCTTTTCATGAGATGGTGAGATTGTGAGAGGAGCACTTTTTGGAGGAGAAAGATCAAGTTCCATTTAGGCCATTAATTTTTTGTTTTTTTATTAATTTTTTGTTTATTTTGACACAGAATCTCGCTACATTGTGGAGAGTCTCACTAAGTTGCTGAAGCTGGCCTCAAACCTGTGATCCTCCTGTATCAGCCTCCCAAGTACTGGGATTGCAGGACTGTGCCATTGTGCTCAGCTTGGACATATTAAATTTGAGATTCCTATTAGACATATAAATGGATAGAATGAGCATGGAAGGAATGTTTTTAGGTGTGTAAAGCTGGAATTCAGAAAGGAGAGCTGTGCTGGAGATAAAAATGGAGTTTTCAGAGAATAGAATGATGCTTACATGACAAGGCACTGGTAACCCTCAATGACTTAAGAGTTTGAGGAACATAGACTTCCCACCAGGTGTCTTTTGACAACCACTGCATGGATAGCTGGAGCTGGAAGATGAAAGCTGAACTGATTCTCTCTCTTTCTTAATCAAAACCTAGGGAAAAGGAACACAGGAGTGGACGGAGATGACTGGAAGGTATGTATTGGTGCTGAGTATGAAATTCTTAGACATCTGCCTTGTCGTCTGTAAGGAGGGGAACAAGGCAAGCCCACCCACACTCCCATGTGCCTCATGGGAGAAATAGGGATACCACTACATGCATGTCATCCTGGTCAATATAGTGTAAAGGGAAGTCTTATCCTTTTCTAGCCCCATGGTTTAATTCAAAGGAATGACAAGAGAAGACCTTAAAGATCCTTTGAATTGGGCATGGCGGCGCACGCTTGTAATCCCAGTTCTTGGGAGGCAGAGACCAGAGGATCCGGGTTCGCGGCCAGCCTCAGCTACTTAGTGAGGCCTGCACAACTGAGACCCTGTTTCAAAATATAGAACAAAAAATAGGACTGGGGTGTAGCCCGGAGGTAGAATGCCCCTGGGTTCAATCCCCAGTACCAAAAAAAAAAAAAGATCCTTTGCCTCTGATTGAGCACTGACCACTGCCACTTACCTCCTGCTAAGCTCTACCTCTTTGTCTTCCAAAGAATAACGTATTTGCAAACTGGGCCTGAGTGTTCATCTGTCTGCTGGGGATTGCATTGTCCTTGTGTCAGTCACTCTCATGCTTCATGATGAGAACATCTATGGCATGTAACTTGGGTTCCCTTCCATTTGTTCTCCCCATGTTTACCTCTGCCTCAGGCCTCCATCTCCCCTGAGCATGTTCAGACATGACAGCAGAAGTCAAAGCTCTTTCATCACCGGGGATGGATGCTATCTTTCCAAGCAGGCGCGTTTGAGCCAGTCTCTGCATCACTGACACAACATCAAACTCCCACTCCGTTGAGGTGTCCATAGGGCCATTGCCATACCTGACTGGTTTTGAGTTGCTGGTTCTGAGGAGTCTAGCTTGTTCTTGGAGACAAATATAGTCCTTTTTCTACAGGCCAAGCCAAGTATAAGAGAAAAGCTGATAATATTGATAGTGGTAATGATATAAATTTTGATAATATTGATAGCTAAAACTTATTAAATAATTTCTTATGTTCTGGGTTACCAAGTTCATTTCTTTGCCTGCCTTCAGATACACAAGGTAGAGGTGGTCATGCATGTAGTGTTAGGGCCCAGGGCCTGAGGTCAAACTGTCTGGATTGAATTTTGCAGCATCACTTATTACTGTGTGATCTGAGTCCCCTTTACCTCAACTTTTTCAATCTGAAAAATGGGAACAATAATAGGACAGCAAGAGTATCTGCTGCATATGGTTGTTTTATGAACTAAATTTGATAACATGCATAAATTGTCCACTTAATATGGTTTCATCAGTATCAGCTTTATAAATATCAGTATTACATTTGTCTCCTGTCAGAAACGAGAGAAATAAGTCAACACAAGTCATCTTAAACTACACAATGATAGATGGTATATTTTGACTGAAAGCTAGGTTTGTTGAAGGCTATACATCATTCAATCATTCAGAGGCTAAAAGCCCATACATAATCTTTCTGTTATTTATGTATAACTAGTGAATATTTCATTCTAATAAGAGATAGTGGCAAACATGTCACCTACTATATCACATGAGTACATGTTATGGTGCTCAAAAGAGAAAAGCACAGAGGGGCTGGAGAGGTGGCTCAGTGGTACATCTGCTTGCTTAGGACACCAGATGCCCTGGGTTCGATCCTCAGCACAGGAGCGAAAGAAAGAGAGAGAGGAGAGAGAGAAAATTTCCATTTTACTGGACTTTCTTTATACTAGTTCAGAAGGCCCTGGCCCATATACAAACTAAAGAAATAGGGATTGGGATGAGAGGGATGGGAGAGGTTGATCAAGGGTACTAAATTACAGTTAGATAGGAGCCAGAGGTTCTGGGGTGCTATTGCACAGTAGGGTGGCTATAGATAACAGTAATGTACTGTGCATTTCAAAAAGCTGAAAGAAAGCCGGGCATGGTGGCGCACGCTTGTAATCCCAGTACTTTGGGAGGCGGAGACCGGAGGATCCGGGTTCGCTGCCAGCCTCAGCTCTCTTTCTCTCTCTCCCTGTCTCTCTCTCTCTCTCTTTCTACTTAGTGAGGCCCTCCGCAACTTCGTAAGACCTGGTTTCAAAATAAAGTATAAAAAATAGGGCCGGGGGCGTAGCACGGAGGTAGAATGCCCCTGCATTCAATCCCCAGTACTGCAAAAAAAAAAAAAAAAAAAGCTGAAAGAAAGGATTTTGAATGTTTTCACTATAAGGAAATGATAAATGTTTGAGGAGATAGATATATGTACCCTGATTTAAACATTATACAATGCATACATGTATCAAAACATTGCATGGTATTCCATAAATATGTACAATTTTTTGTATCAGTTAAATTAATTTAATTTAAATTAAAACTAAAATAAAATAAAAAACTGCAGTTGCATGAAAATTTCAGTCCATCTGTCACTACCACATCAGTTTCTGGGATGCAGAGTCCTGACTTTACAGTCGAGCCTGTATATGTAAAAGCAATTTGTAAATGTTAATACTCATAATTATTATCCTGGGATGCCTATTGTGTGGGTACCAATACCTGGGAATATTTGCGCCATCTGGGTAGAAATAAAAAAGCTCTGAAAGTTGATGTTACAGCTCTCAACTCATTCCCCCCCCCTCTATTTTTCTTGTTTCTAATGTTGACAACCACCCACA
Source organism: Glis glis (assembly GCA_004027185.1). Lineage (NCBI taxonomy): Eukaryota > Metazoa > Chordata > Mammalia > Rodentia > Gliridae > Glis > Glis glis. Next base: position 14,875 of record PVJS01017445.1, read on the forward strand.
TGGTCCTCACTGGTTCTCAGTGTAGCCCACAGAAATGCCAGCTGGCTGCGTGCCAGTGTCAGGGGGATGAGATTGTTGAGAGCTTCCTCATAGCAAAACCCTGTCAATGACAAGCATTGTTTCTGAGTCTGAAATATTTTTCTTTTCCTGTCCCTTTGATTTCTCTTCCCACCTGGGAATGGGACTCAGAATGGGTTACTAATTATATCATGGTAGCTGTGATTCCTAACAACACGAGTGCTCATATTTATGCAGCATCCCTCCCTGAGCTGTACCAGCTAATGTGTGGGGATGGGCGAGGCTGTCGGCATCCACCAGCAACAGCAGGGCGAGTGTGGGGCGCCGCCTCGCGCTTTCACGCTTGTTTTTAAAAATACAATTTGTTTTCCACAAACCTATCTGGTGCACTACATCCAGAGAGCAATGTGGTGAAAACACACTCTGCCGCCTGCCTCTTTTTGACAATTATCACAATTTTTGTCTTGAATTAATAGGAAGGCCAATTTTCTTGTTTGACAACTGATGACCACCAAAGTTCAGAGGTAAGCATTTAAAAACCTGAGACTTCTCTCCTGATAACAACTTCTCAGATAGCCACACAGACTCTAAGGAATATTCTTTATTTGGAATCTGGTCTTGTGCACATTGGATTGCTGATTAGAGCAATAAATGGAGGAAGCATGCAGGGCTCACAGCACTTCCTATACTGTATAAAAACACATTACCTTTTACTAAACAGGCATAATGTTTTAAAAATTGATTCTCACTGGCTTTTGGATCTATTCTATACTTCAAAATCTCTGATCGTGTTTATTATGCACATGATGAAAATACATGGTGGGCCTTCAACATGTGTGATGTGTGCATAACATTGTAATAATTTTATATGTTGCTGTGCTTATCACCAAGGATGAGATCAGCTCAACTGACTTAAGGTTTCTTTAGTGAATGAAAGAGTTCGGATTGGTAGGCTTGTAGGTTTGGATTAGGTGATTTGATAATTCAGAATACTCTATTATCTCATGTGAAGAAAAATCTCTGATTAAGGCTTCCAGTAGTTTCCAGGTTGGATTCTAAGTGACACTGGAACTGGATACCACAATAGAGAAGAGGGTTTGATTGATGCCCCTTTTCTACCATAGACATGAGGCTTCTGCAATGACCAACCCAGGGCTGTCCAGAAATTCCTTATGATGCAGCTCTGGTTTGGAATACTTGCTGTTCTTCTTGTTTTGGGCATATTGTTCATTTCTTTGCTAGAACGACAGATGAATTAGTGTTTATTGAACTCTATGTCTAGTCATATTCTAAGGGCCTTAACATGTCAGTCCCATCATCATGATAATCCTATAAAGTAGTGTGACTATTTCCCCAATTTTCAGATGAGGACATTAAAACACAGTAAAGCTAAGTGTTTTTCCTAGGGCCACACAGTTAATAAGTGGTGGAAGGGGAACAGACCCACACCCTACCACTTCAGGCATAGTGCTTACAACCACTGTGGCCATAGATGTGGAGAGACAGCTTTTATGTAGAAGTAGCAGCAAGGAAATTTTTCAGTATCAGGAGAATCCAGAAGAGAAGCAAGGAACCTCTGATTTACGATGCATTAGCCTCATCTTTTTTTTTTTTTTAAGATTGCTTTGCCCTGTTAGTAACAACATTTAGCATTCCTTAATTTGAGAGGAAATCCTGAATCTATTGTAGCTACACATTTTCTCCGTGTAACACACTGGGAGCACATGAGGAAATTGGCAATTGTAAGGGGTTTGAGCATACAGACTCCATCAACATTGACTATAGTGATGACAGAACAGATAATTCCAGAACTGATAACATGCTGCTATGATTTGGATTTAGAACACCCCCCCAGACCTCATGTAGACAAGGCAGCCATGTTGGATGTGGGGCTTGCTGGCTGAAGAGGGGCCCTTGGGGGTGTGGCCTTGGGGATTATATATGGTTCCTCCTCCCCTTGATCTCTCTCTTGCTTCTGGCCTCCATGATGTGACAGTACAGCCCTTTCACACTCTCTCTCTCTGCTACCCACACCATGCCCTGAGCTCCACAGACCTGGCCTGACATGTACTGACCCCCTGAAATCTCCAGAACTGGAAACAAATAAATCTTTTTTTCCTCTAAGTTGTTGTAGTCAGGTTTACTGGGTCACAGCAATGAGAAGATTGACTAAAACATATGCACAGTTTTAAAACATCCCTAAAAATGATAGGTTCTACCCTAAAGGAATACAGTGTTCCTTACAGCTATACTATTCGACATCACACCTAGAATGGGCAGAAGTGCTGTGCCCATTTCCTATCAAAAGTATCATGTGCATCATATTTTTTTTATCTTCACACATAGTTATAAGACATTTTCTTTAAATGCATTGCATGGTGGGTTTGATAATGAACCAGACATTTCAAGGGATGCCTTGGAACATAATATTTTGATTTGCATCTATTAGGCCTAGCCCTGCCTCACAATAATGGAAAGAGTCCCAGGTTCTTCTAAGTTCTGAGCTATTGCAAGCATCTGGGTTACTACTGAGCTGGTGAGATTCCTCAAGGGATCTGATGAAATGAAGGCCAGCTGAAACTTCATCCCTGAGACCTACCTTGGTCTGTAGCGAGGGTACAAAAGGAAGATGACTTATTGGTTCATTTGTTTCAACCCACTCCATATCACACAATCCATTTCACTCTGCAGTCATATCAATAACATCCTCTTCTTCCTGGGTCTCATCCTGATCTGAAGTTCTGTGTTACCTTCTGATTATTTTTACTGTTGCTCCACCCCAAAATTATTAGTAGTACATGTGCATGGTTTGGTTGATTCTTTTGACTGTTCGGTTCCACTTAGAATCCCAGAGCAGCTCTGCAAATGAAAAGGTATCCAAGTTAAGACTCTACATGTTAGGGTAATTCAGTAACTAATGGTTGCACTGCTAATTTGATTTTGCTGCTGATCAGAGATAGGAAGAGAATTGTAATTGAAATGCAATGCAACTGATTTGTAAATGTTGGTACACATTATCCATCATTGTTATGCTATTATGCTATTAACATAAATTATAACATAGAGGTAATTTAAAACTCTTAACTGACACAGGTATGTCTCATTCCTGGTGGTAATTACACATTAAGGAAGGAGGTCAGGCTAAATGTTGCATGGCATTATTGTGTGGACTATTGATGGACGGTGGTGATTAAGTGATGTTAGCATTGAAAAATCACTTCGTCCCTAGCATTACTTTTATCTTTCTGTTATACATGAATTTAAAATATCAAATTCAAATGAGCAATAGATTTTTCTTAAGAACATGCTTTGGGCCCGGCGTGGTGGCGCACGCTTGTAATCCCAGTACTTGGGAGGTGGAGACCCGAGGTACCGGGTTCGCGGCCAGCCTCAGTTACTTAGTGAGGCCCTCCGCAACTTCGTGAGACCCGGTTTCAAAATAAAGTATAAAATATAGGGCTGGGGGTGTAGCTCGGATGTAAAACGCCCCCGGGTTCAATCCCCGGTACCTCAAAAAAAAAAAAAGAACATGCTTTGGGACTTAGTTTTCTAAAGTCACTTCTGCTTTACATTAATTTAATACTGATTTTAATGAGTTTTTGTCTCACATCCTTTGGCTTCACACACAGCCATAGGACATTTCATTTATAAAGTTAGAAGATACTAACTCATTACCAGTGAATTTTTGGTTGAATACATGAACTCCCACTTTCTTCATGTGTTGATGAATTTTATTCCATATTCTTAAGCGAGTTAGGACAAAAAATAGTAGGCTTGTGCTTCAGAAGATAAGAATTTACTTTAGCTAAGGAAAGTGAATACATAGGCAGGTTCTGTGTTGAGACTAAACTATGGGAAATACTCTCTGCTTTTTGTGGAGTCTATTAGATTATGTGTTTTATGTGGCCTTTGGGATCTAACTAATGAAAAGAAAACTGAGATTGATTATATCATGGCCAATAAAGCCAGATGAGGAAACTTAGATTTCCCAGATTCAAGCTTTGAAAATCTAACTTGCTTGAAATGTCTCAGACAGAGGTTAGGTTTCCAATAGATATCACGAGGAAAATACTGGAAAATTTTCATGCCTAGAAATGTTATGTGAGATCTTGCTACAAGCAGGTGTCAAGGACAAATTATAGAATGACCAATGAGCCCTTAACAGAATAATGTGCGATCACTTCATCTCATCCCATAGGGTCCCATCAATTCTAGTAGAGCCTATGAAAGTCCTATGTTGCAACTACTTGTGAGATGGAGATGGCATAACCTGTGACATTCTGGAGCTGTGAAATGGGGGGCCTGGACTGATTCCTTTGTGTTCAGGTCAGAAAATAGTTGCACATAAATGTGTGGAGAGTGTGCTATACAAATTCTTCATTATTCTCAAATATGGAGTGCCAAACACTGAGCCTGGACATAGTGCAATTGTTTCTAAGTGATGAGTTCTATGACAATGAAGTATGTAAGACATCTATCATCAGAATGACCCTTAGAAATCTCAGGGAGGTGTTCTATTGAAGACGCAGACAGTCTGTCAGTGAATACAGCACTGCCTGCTTTATCCCCAGGTGAGCTAAAGCAGTATTTCTGTGCACCAGAAGTAGTAGGTGCCTTCCACTCAGGTCCATAATGTATGACAGCACATATGTAGCTTAAATCACCAGAATCTGAGTCAACGTAGCAAGAATACATGATGAGGGTATGCGAGAACGTGGTCTGGGTGAAGGAACAAACGTCACCTTCTCACACCCTGTCCCCAGTTCTCTTTGGGACATACATGCACTTAGTGAAATGGCTCAAAGTGCAGGACTTATTACACTATTAAAATTATATTTCACTCTCTTCCTCTCTTTGCTCACTCTATTTTCTCTTCATCTTCCCTCTTCTACTAACTCTCAATAGTTAGCATTATTTAATATTACCCTGTCTCCTTGAGATGAAGGAGAAATATCAAGTCTTTAAAAGAACATTCTACATGGTCTATTCTCAGCACTAGGATTTACATTTTCAGTTTTTAAAAACCATATATCTTAATTTTTGTTAGCAAAGGTTCTTAACTTTTTTTTATAGGCCAGGATTTTTTGAGTAGTTGACGAAATCAGAGGACCCTTCTCCCAGAAAAACATACCATCTGCATTCAAACTCAAGTGAAAAAAAGTTCGGATCCATTCATGTTCATATAATTCTTAACTAAGATTTTCTAGACTACTACAGATTTCTCCTATCAGCAAGTGGTCCAATTTTTTTTTTTTTTTTGTGGTACTGGGGATTGAACCCAGGGGCATTCTACATCTGAACTACACCCCCAGCCCTATTTTATTTTTATTTTGAAACAGGATCTCACTAGGTTGATGAGAATCTCACTACTTGCTGAGGCTGTCCTTGAACTTGAGGTCCTCCTATCTCAGCCTCCCAAGTACTGGGATTACAGGTGTGCACCACCATGCCCGGCTCCAAATTCTTATAAGAATTCTTTTGTATGCTTTAAAGGGAGACTGTAATGATGAAAACAATAATGCTAGTAATGAACAGATAACAGCCATTAAGCACTTAAATATGTGTAGGCACTAATCTAGGTTAACTCATTTACCCTTCCTCACAACCACATGATGAGTGTGCTGTTCTACTCATTTTTACTCACAAGGAAACTGAGGTTCAGGGGAGTTAAAGGAAATTGTCCAAGATCACACAACTAGTAAGTGCCTGAGCTATGATTTGAATCTCTGGGAGTCTAGTTTGAAAGTCCAGATCATTAACAATTATGCAATCTTAACTTTGCTGTGTAAAAAAGAAACTGATGTTTTTTTTCTACTTGACCTGGTCAAAAAGGAAGAGAGGATGATCATGGTCATACTGCACCATCAAATCATGACTCTGTAACAAGGGTCCTTTCTAATCAGGAGAGTGTCCCTTCTTAGAGGAGAGAATGTGCCTCCTAGTTTTGATGCTTGCTGTTAACCTACAACTACATTATCCAGTCTTACAATCAGTACCCCAGTAAGCACTTGCGTTGATTTCCAGCAGTATTAAAGTCTGATTCTGGATTCCTAAAAGTGTTCTACCTACTTTAATACAGTTAATATAGTTTAATTTTATATTATGATTTGTTTTAAAATCAAAATATAATTTCAAAGAATATTTAATGAAAATGATGTTACTCAGGGTGTTGGGTCACATGTATCAGTAATCTAGCTGAGGAAGAGAAGAAATTACTGGATCATGGTCTCCAAAGAACTACTGAACAGTGAGGCTGTGGGAGGGACAGGAGGCCATGGGGTCTCCAGAAGCATTGGACAGGGAAGCCAGGGAAGCCAGGGAAGCCAGGGAAGCCAGGGAAGCCAGGGAAGCCAGGGAAGCCAGGGAAGCCAGGGAAGCCAGGGAAGCCAGTGGTTCTCATTTGCTTTTCTTTGTGTTCATTTTCTCTTATTGCCAACTCACTTTCTCCAAACAGCAGAAAACATAGATAATCACAGGTTGCAAGTTTTATATTTTACATTCAATTACCAGAGGCAGTTTTATCATTTTCAAGACATCAAGTCTGAGAATCCAAGGCACTAGACCTTATTGACCTAGCTCGGGTTAATTTCTCACCCCTAGAATGAATCTAACATGGCTTGGGATGTAGGGGTAGGGTCATGTGAAAATATGTGAGTCTCCTAGGAATACACAGATGAAATAGGAAAGGAGAAATTCCCAGGAGAAAGGTGGTGAACAGACAATGATGACTGGCTTGCTACAAAAGAAAACTCAACTAATTATTTATTTGAAGTTAGCATTAAATTACAGAAACATATTTCTTGATTTATGTAGTTAATGAATACATTGGGAAAACATGGTGCATAAATCCAATTTCAGTAATTTAATAAATAGATGATTATGTGGAAACATCTTATCACAAATCTTTCAGCAAAAGTAACATGATTGTGAAGTAAATACCATCCTTAATTTAGATTTTTAGATGAGCTTATTTAAAGTGAGATAAACTCTCAATGAGAAGCCAATGGAAATGGAAAGCACTTGTCCTAGAAGAGAACCTGCAACCTTCTACTGAATGACTTCCAAAAGAGCCCAGGCCTGTGACCAGGGTAGCTTAAAACTGAGAAGGAAGCACATGTGCAAAGTGCAGTGACTGACTGACTTGTCAAAGGATTTCCGACCCTGTAACTGCTACTGGGTGATTTTTAATGAGGAAAGCAAGATAGAATTAGTGTGCATAGCACTGTGAGTAACACGATTCTGAGACATGGACGTGGGCCAGCTTCTAGAAGCATCTGCAGTTTGAGGCAGAAATCTAACTGGTCTAGCTACAGCTTCCTTACACTGCTGTCACTGTGCTGGGTCAGAGATGGCTCTGGACAAGAGAGTAGGAAGGACTTGTGGGAGTGAATAAGGGCTTGCATCTTATGGAGGTGGTGTTTTCAGCATTGAGCTAGAATTAAGAGAGGAAGGACACGTTTCCTTTTCATTCTTCTTTATTCTCATTAAGTAAGAAAAAGAAATTTACACTTCAGAATTTCTATATTTGAAAATACATGGGAATCATAGTGACCAGCTGCAGTGAGTGTGAGGACAGTGTGGATGAACAAGTCTGGCTGCGGTGGGTGGGCACAGGCAGCTCTGAATACTATCATTTGGAAAAATGAATATCAAAAAGTTTTAGCTTTAGTACTTCTTAAAGTGAAATTTTATATTTAGATTTATATTTGATACTAAAAATTTCTTTTGTCTATCATGAACTTTGGGTTCATGATGATGAAAATACTGAGGCCAATAGTAGTAATTTTTTTGCACATGAAAAATCAATGTGTATTTGCACAGAAAGCTCATAGGGCAATTAATTTATATGAATAAATACAATCTCTAGATTATGGTGATAGTCTTGGTTGTTTGAAAGGATAAGCTGGTATCTGTGGGGAAAGTAGGGGGACAGGGTGGAACAAATGCAAAAAGAGTGCAAAATTGGTATTAAATGAAGTGTACTGAGATTGTCACTGCACCAAAATTATGGGCATTGATTATATATATATATATATATATATATATATATATAATATGTATATATATATATATATATATGGGGAAAAAGAAAATAGGATGTTAGTACTACAGCTTGTGAGAAAGAAAATCTGGTATACTTCTTGAACACTGAAAATTATGAGTCACCATCCATTATTACATTGGGAGGCAATATTATACAGTTGGCCATAGAATCTAAGTTTTAAAATTGTTCATTTTTCTGGTTCTATGATCTTAGATGACTTGATCTCTTAAATCTCAGATACTATCTTCAGAATGGGGATAATGATAGAGCCTATCTCAGTTGATTGTTGTTCTGTACATAAGTAAGCCCATGTAATGTCATTATCACAGTGCCTTCCATAGACAAATGCATAATATGGTTCTTATTATTTATGATTCAATCTTAAAAACAAACCATCAATGTTCCTTCCTCACTTCTGGGCAGAAAAATCTGTCTGGTTTATGTGACATGCCACATCCTACTTATATTTCGTCCCTCAGTACGCTCTAGACTAGACTGCTCAAGATAGAAGGTGACAAAGTCTTAATTATTGTTACTATTGATCAGGAAGTGGAATCCCAGAATGTTTAAGCATCTGGCATAAGGCTACTTGACAGGGTGGTAGGGTAAAGATATTTTTCTACTACTATAAGCCTTTTCCATTTGGTACTTGTTTCTTAAGATTCTTTGGAAGCCAATAACCTTTTTGAGTGTCTGATAAAAACCACAGGGTCTCTCTCCACCTAATACATGTTTCCCACATACACAACTTTTTGCATATAATCTTAGGGATTCCCCCCTCCCCTTCCCATCCACCATGGACTCTTGGTTATGGGTCTTAGCTGATCAACACTCTCCTGATGCTACCATCTTGGAAAAAAATACTCTTGGTTATTTTCATCCATCTTCCTTTTCTCTTCCAAGTCCTTGACATAGAGTTTTATTCTCCTTTCCTCATGTTCTTTAGAATATAGAGACAGGAGCAGGAAATCTAGAAGCAATGACTCATATGCTTCCTTTTGTAACTGCTTTGAACCTAAACATTCCTCCTCCCCCATATCCAATGGAAATGTTTGAAAAAAATGCAGGACCAGCTCCAAGAAAAGCTCATTTATATAAAATTCCTTGAACCAGACGTGGTAGTGCACACCTATAATCCTAGTACTTAGGAGGCTGAGACAGGAGCATCTCAGGTTTGAGGCCAGCCTCAGCAACTTAGCAAGACCCTCTGCAACTTAGTGAGACCCTGTTTCAAAACAAAAAATAAAAATAAAATAGAGCTGGGGGTGTAGCTCAGAAGCAGAATGCCCCTGGGTTCAATCCCCAGTACCCTCCCCTCACACAGAACAAAAACAAAAACAAAACAACAAACAAACAAACATAAGTCATTCTTATGGTTAAGTTAAAACCTATATACAACTGTTAATGGACACCTAGGTTGGTTCCATAATTTGGTTATTGTGAATTGTGCTGCTATAAACATGGATATTCATATATTGCTATAATATTCTGATTTCAGTACCTTTGGAAAGATACCTAGGAGTGGAAGAGCTGGATCATATGATGAATCCATTCCCAGTTTTCTAAGGAATCTCCACACTGATCTCCATAGCGGCTGCACTAATTTGCAATCCCACCAACAGCGTAGAGGAGTTCCTATTTTCACATCCTCACCAGAATGTATTATTGTTTGACTTCATGATGATTGCCATTCTGATTGGGGTTAGATGGAATCTCAGTGTAGTTTTGATTTGCCTCTTCCTGATTGCTAATGATATTGAACTTTTTTTTTTCATGGAGTTCTACTCAGTAATAAAGAAGAACAAAATTATGTCATTTACAGGAAAATGGATGGACCTGGAGAACATTATGTTAAGTGAGATTAGCCAGTCACAGAAAATGAAGGATCATGTTTCTATCATATGTGGAAGCTAGGGAGTAATCGGGATACCAGAGGGACTTTAGATAATGGAGAAGAAACTCCAGTGGAGTCATGGGGGTAGTCTAGGGCAAGGGGAGTGGAGAGGGAAAATCAATGAAGTAAACACTCCCATTGACATTATGTACATATGTGAGAATACCAATGTCAATCTCAATACCCTATATGGGGAAGGGGAGAAGTGGGGGAGAGAACTGGGGGGGGGAACCCACCAAGTGCTATGTGCATGTATGTCACTATCACTATGAACTGCATTATGATGTGAGACTATAATGCACCAATAAAAGTATATAAACAACAAAAATAAAAATCTATATCCAAGCTAATGGGTTTCTATCAGTTTGGGAATGATATATATATTTTTTCCTCTTGGAAAAGTTATAAACTATCTCTCCATATGAAAAAAAGTAAATGACACCAGTAGACTGAAGTGAATAGGAGAACAAAGAGCATCATGTCTTTAAAATAGCAAAGGGTTATTAGAATATTAGTGAAGAGGAGAAGGCAAAGGATGGTATGGAGTGAGGAAAGGAAGACGTACAGGAAAGCCAGCTGTCCCTCTAGCCCCTGCAAATCTGGTGGGGGCAGAGAGAGATTGGAAGGGAACAAAAAGGATGTTCCTTTCATCTCAGTCCAAAGCCCCCAGAGAAAAAGGCAATCTCAGGCTTCCATAACAAAATATATAGAGTGGGTAGCTTGAACAACAGAAATGATCTTTTCACATTTTTGGAGGCTAGAGTTACAAAATGAAGGCCTGGATTCAGCCCGAGGCCTCTCTTGTTTTGCGGATAGCCTCCTTCTTACCATGAACTCACATGTCTTTTCCTCTGTTTACAACCATTCCTGGTGTCTCTCTTCATGTGGAAATTTTCTCTTCTTATAAGGACACCAGTAACATTGGATTAGGGCTTACCCCAAAGACCTCATTTTAACCTAACTACCTCTTTAAAATTCCTATCTCCAAATGTAATCTCATTCTGAGGCAGTAGGGCTTTAAATCAAGGGTTTACCCTTTGAATTTGATTGAGGGAACAAAATTCAGCCCATAATTGCAGGATAGCTTGTTAGCTCCCCAGCCTCATAAATGGGCATCCTTATAGAGAACAGCAGAAGTTCTTATCACTTTTATTGGATCAATTTTTTGTGAGGTAGGGTAATGCAGGATATGGTCATCATTTCAATCACCTTTTTAACCACAAAGACTCTGAAAATATAAGGTAAGCACTAAGTTGGCTCTTTGATCAAGGTGTGTCCCGACTCCTGCCCCAGCTTTCTCTGCAGAAGACTGAGGTGTTTGGGGACAAAGGACTTTCTGAGAGCCTGAGAAGAGAATGGATTTCCAAGAAGGCTGTCAACCCGTGGTACAGGCTTTGCAACCAGTCAGCCTTCCTTGCTTCCTTTACTCACCATGATGGAACATTTCCAATCCTGTCAGCTCGTCTTTGATTTTACATTTTTTATAGTAACTTTCCAGCCAAACATCAATGCTGTTCACTGTCTTTTAGATGTACAAAATCAAAAGTTGCACAGTGGTTATGTTTTTATTTTATTTAAGGATTATTTCTATTTTTGGCAATCTCTGACAGCTCTTTTCAGCACCAGTGCTATAATAAACCTATTGAAACTCTGGCTTTTACAGAGAACAAAACAAGCCAGAGAATTATTTCGCCTAAGCTGGGAGATAGATTTTTTCCCCTCCCTTCAGCTGCCATAAATCCTATATATCTCCATTATAGGTTTACCTTAAGAATGGAATTTTGTGTCTTGCTTGCATTTTATAAATTTTGAATGGAGTATTTCACATAAAATAAAGCAGTACTTTCATATCTTTTATTCAAAGCCAGGACATATTCTGGGCTGAAGAGGTGTCATTTAGAAATGGGGCTGGGACATGATGGTCTGCCCCAAATGGGAGGCACATCTGAAGTATGCTGAGCTAGAAGCAAGACAGGTTTCCGAAACCTCTTACCATATTTATTTTTATATCCATACTTCATCTTATGTCCATTCCCATGTGATCTGCCATCAATTACACAATGGGAATGAAAACTTCTATGCTTTATAAATGGTGGAGACATGGTAAAAGTAACCAGGAGCCAGCGACGCTGCCTCTGCAGCTTTTTCTTACTACCCAGCTCAGCTCACCTCTGACTCCTTTCCTCTGCTCTTCTTTGAAGCTTCTTTATATATTTCTTCCTTTTAATCTTACAAAGTACTTTCTCATTTATTTCATGGGGAAAAGTAGTGTTGTGTTTCTAAGCACTTTGGACTCAGAACAGGATTTGAAATCCTACCTCTAGAGTTGCTGTATGAACCTGGGTAATTTCTTACTCTTTCTTAATTTCCTTTCCAAATGGGTATAAATATGAAAAACAAATGAGATTATACACATAAAGCATGTAGTCTAGTGCAACATAGTATGTGTAGTCATGGCTATGAGGTATAAATGAAAGCCATTTTTGTGTTTCTTATTCTCTTTCTTTATTGTTCTAATTTGAGTCTCCTTTTCCTTCCCCTCTCCTCTCCTGTTCTTTGTTTTACTTTACTTTCTTTTCTGTCCTTTATTGTTCAGTCTTCTTTGGACATAATCATGGGTGGTGTGTGTGTGTGTGTGTGTGTGTGTGTGTGTGTGTGTGTGTGTATGTAAGTAAATAAATAGATACACGTAGATACAGACCTTTTCATGTGACCTAATTCAGCGTGTTTAAAACAGGGAACTATATTGGGAATCCTTAAGGATTTTTTAACTATTAAAAAGCCTGAGGGAAGCCTTAAATTGATTTGTAATGGAACATCATTGTTTCTTTTTTTTGGCTCCAATTAGATCAACTCAGTATAGAGAAACTGTCTGATCCATGCTGATCAGAAGCTCTGAAATGTTTTAGATTTAAAAACAGAGAAAGAGTGGGGAAAACCATCAATTTATAAATTCATTTTTGGTGGAAAGAATGTCTTTTCAACATATGGAGTTTATGGGGATTACAGAGGAAAATAAACACATTAAACTTTTGGTATTTCTTTTTTCTCATCTCTAAAATTAAAGAGCTAGACTACATACTTTTATTTGTTCTGAATAATAGTGGTAGGGCCATGTTGAGGTGACTGTAACTGAAAGATGTCTTGGTGTTTGAGCCTCTCAGCTCTTTCATGAAGGTATGACTAGTATAAGAAATAAATTTATGAATCCCACCATTGTATTTGTTGGTGAGGACCTTGTCTACTACATTTCTCAAAGTGATTTCTATAAAATCCATTTCAATATTGTGCATTACCATCTAGAAAGCTTAGAGTCAAATTCAAGGCTCAATTATAGTCACTGAAGAGATCTTTACAGTTTTACTAGCTGTATTAACCTTAGTCCTGGTGTTTAAAAAACAAATGCTTGATTTCCAGTTTCTAGTTTCTGCATCTGAGGAGCTTAGAAGTTGTTGTTCTGCCATAACAACAAGTAAAAAGTGGAAAGGACTGAAAGATGAGCTACTTTTCTTGGATCCACAAGAAAGGTGAGAATAGGGCAGATGGCTGACTCCAGGACTGGAGATATAGATGGGAAATTTGGGGTTCAATGTCTGAGCAGAGCAGAGACTCAAGAGGAAACTAACACAGGAATGTGGGCTGCAGTAGGAAAGACTGAACAGTAACTTGGGAATTGCTGGAGGCTGAGTACAGGCAAGTCTGAGAATTAAAAACTGCAGGGGAGTCCAATTGTAAGGGGGCTAGCACATTTTTGTGAGTGTTACCTCCAGGAACTCTACTAAGTTCTCATAATAAAAATTGGAGAAAAACTTCCCTGTGCTAATTGGCAGGGAGAAGCCAGAAATATTACTAATTGTATCACCCCTTGTCCTGTGTTTTAAAAAACAAACGATTGATTTACAGTTTTCAGTGTCTGTATATGAAGAGGTGGGAAGTTAGTGCTCTTCTATAACAACAAGAAGAAGAGCAAGGTAAAAATTACACCTGACTTTTACTCAGAAACCATGAAAGCAAAAATAGAGTGCCACGTTTAAAGTCTTGAGAGGAGCCAAGATGGCGACAAAGGGAAACAGGATATCTCAAGGGCTCTGAGACTTAGAACTCGACCTTGTGGCGATAGCTTCTTGACAAGGGAAGAAAAGCAGCAAAAAATACAACAAAACAATGAAAAATTGAAATGTGGCAAAATCAGACACAGAAGAGAGAGAAGTCTGAAAGAGCTCCATGCGGCTCACCTGTGGAACCTCAGTGGTGGCCACGCGGCAGTGGAGGCAGTGGCTGCAGTGGCACCATCTCAGCCAAGTTGTGCTGGGGCTAGTAAATGGCGAACTGCGTCTCCCAGAGACCGCCAGCATAGAAACCAGCGATTTGTGAAGCCAGCGACTGCAGACCATCAGTGAAAGCGGTTGGAACCTCACTCCAAGCGCATCAAAGACCCGACAGTCTGGCCTGCCTGACCAGATCTCGGCGAAGGAGAGTGAGCTCACCTCTTCTTGCAGGGATCCAGCACGCCAGACCGTAAGTTAAGGAGCCGAGCATCCCAGCGGGAGACCACCCAGTGCAGCCACAGGGACTCACGTGACAAGCTATAGACTCACAGGGTTTGAGACTTCAGGTTCACCCCTGCAGAGGTGGGGGATGGGGACTGCTGTCAGGTACAGCAGAGAAGTGGATTAAAAGATAGCCTGCGGAACATTCCCTGGAGAGACCTATAGTCAGCAGGTCGCAGTGCCCTTGCAGGGTCTCATGGTTCTGGTGTTGGGGAGAAATAACCCAGTCAACTGAGTTATAAGCACGGAAACTGATAGACTCGGGTCTGGTGGTGTTTGGGGACTGAAAGAACTGGTGCCAGGGGTCAGCAAGAGCAGCAGAGATGCTCCTGGGGTTGAAAAACTGACTCACCCAAGCTCTAGGCCTGGAACTGTATAGCCTCTCCCTGCCAGAGATTGGGCCTTGGGTGAAGAGCAGCTGCAGCACCACCTAGGTCAGACCACCTAGGTCTGACCCTTGGGAGACCAAGGGTCCTCCAGGGTTACACTTGTTTGCAAATACAGCCTGGGAACTAAATACTCCCTCTGCTAGCTGAGTTTATGCCTGGCATGCATGCATACCAGCGACTGAGGATACCAGTACCTCAGGAGATCATGATAAATATCTCAGGAGTGGGGTCCCAGGGTCCATCAAAGCTCAGTGAGCTGGGCCACACACTCAAAAAATAGCAATTGCTGGCTTTGCTGAGCCAAAGATCCCTGGCCACAGAGGCCGGAGGTCACCACTATGCAAGATCATGGGATCACAATAAACAGAGAGTGGTAGAGGTTGTGGGGCACCAAACTCCAACCAGCAGGCCACAGGTTTTGGACAGAACATCATAGTCTCTGGCCTGTGGAGATTGGGCCAGGGGAGCAGGATGGCCTGCAGCTAACCAGAGACTCCTGATTGCCTGCACTGGGAACTACATCTATTTAGAGAGGCCCTGGGGGACAAACTCAAAAATTAGACTAAACAAGTCAGACTGGTAGAGGCAAATACATACCCCCAGCCTAGACTTTACTATAAAGGTATAACAAATTGACACATGACTCACACACAAAGAGGAAGATGCCAAGACAACAGAAACACAAAACTGAGAACATTGAAAACATGAGAATAGGAACAGCAAAGAAACAATAAACTCTCACAATTGAACAACAAGGGAGATTACCAATACTGATCTACAGGAAATGCAAGATGGAGAATTCCGAATTCTGATCTACAATATGATGAAAGGCCTCAAAGAAAGTGTACAGGAAATGAAGGAGGAAATTAAGGCTCTAAGAAAGAACCAGAAAGAGGTTTTGAATGAAATGAAGGAGTCAATAAATGAATTAAAGACCGCAATAGAAACCACTTCCTGCAGGCTAGACCACATGGAAATCAGAGTATCACTCTTGGAAGACAGTTCATTCAAAACTGAAAACACAGTTATTAATATAGAGAAGATAATACAACACAATCTGAACATCCAACAAATATAGAACAATATGAAACGCTCTAACCTATGCATCATAGGCATTAAGGAAGGGCTAGAAGCACAGACCAAGGGTATCAGAAAACTCTTCAGAGAAATAATTTCAGAGAATTGTCCAGACATAGAAAAAGACTTGGACATTCACGTACAGGAGACTTACAGAACACCTTTATGATAAGACCAAAGAAGGGCCTCCCCACACCACATAATAATCAAAATGACTAACATAGAGGCCAAGAAAAGAATCTTAAAAGTAGCAAGAACAAAAGAATGGGTGACATACAGGGACAAAACAATGAAAATCACTCCAGACTTCTCAACCCAAGTCATGAATGCCAGGAGGCACTCGTATGAAGTACTCAGGACCCTGGAAGAAAACAACTTCCAACCAAAACTGCTATAGCCAGTAAAGGTATCATTCAAAATTGATGGAGAAATGAAAATGTTCCAAGACAAACAAAAACTTAATGAATTCATGACTACCAAGCCAGCACTAGAGAAAATATTAAAAGAAATAAAACACAAAGAAGAAAAAAGAAACAAATTCAAGAACCAGAGAAGAGGTAAACTCCACCACGTGGGCAACTAAGCAAGGAGAAATGACACTACATCAAACAGAAAATAGATATCAAAATGACAGGAAACAAAAATCATATTTCAATAATAACATTGAATGTCAAAAGTCTTAGCTCCCCAATTAAAAGGCATAGACTGGCAATGTGGATTAAAAAAACATAACCCAATGATGTGCTGCTTGCAAGAAACTCACCTTACAACCAAGGATATCCACATACTAAAGGTGAAAGGATGGAAAAAGATATACCAAGCAAATGGAGACCGAAAGCAAGCAGGGGTAGCAATGTTCATGTCCGACAAAACAGACTTTAATCTAAAATGCATCAGAAGAAACAAAGCAGGTAACATCTTATTAATAAAAGGAATAATCCAACAAGAATATATAATGATAGTAAACATTTATGCCCCAAATATGGGTGCACCCACATTTGTAAAACAAAGTCTTCAGGACATCAAGTCTCAAATAGACCCAAACACAATAATATTGGGAGACTTCAACACACCACTCAAGCCACTAGATTGATCTTCCAGGCAAAAGATGAGTAAAGACTCTTCAGACCTAAAGAACACAAGAAGCCAAATGGACCTAATGGACATATACAGAATATTTCAACCAGCAACAGTTGAATACACATTCTTCTCAGCTGCCCATGGAAGCTTCTCCAAAATAGACCACATCCTGGGCCAAAAATCAAGCACCAGCAAATTCAAAAGATGTAACATAATTTCCTGCATCTTCTCAGATCACAACGGAATGAAAGTAGAAATTAGCAACAGGAAGACCAAAAGAAATTTCATAAATACATGGAGACTAAATGATACACTCTTGAATGAGGACTGAATCAGAAAAGAAATAAGGGAGAAATAAAAAAATTCCTATAATTAAACAAAAATTGAGACATGAAATACCAAAATCTATGGGACACTTTGAAGGTGGTGTTAAGAGGAAAATTTATAGCACTGAGTGCCCACATAAGAAAAACAGAAAGTCACCAAATAAGCAGCCTAATGACGTACCTCAAGGACCTAGAAAAACAGGAAAAACAGTCAAATCCCAAAGCTAGTAGAAGGCAGGAGATAATTAAAATCAGAGCAGAAATCAATGAAATAGAGAACAAAAACAATACAAAGGATCAGCAAAACAAAAAGCTGGTTCTTTGAAAAGGTTAACAAGATTGATAAACCCCTAGCTAACCTAACCAAAAGAAAGAATCAACCCAAATTACTAAAATCAGAAATGAAAAAGGAGACATCACCACAAAAGAAATTCAGAGGATCATCAGAAACTATTTTGAAAACTTATATTCCAATAAACTGGAAAACACGGAAGAAATCAACAGATTTGTAGCCACATCCAACCTACAAAAATTGAGCCAAGAGGATATAGAAAACCTAAATCAATCAATAGCAAGCAAAGAGATAAAAATGGCAATAAAAATATGTCATCAAAGAAAAGCCCTGGTCCAGACGGGCTTCCAGCTGAATTCTACAAAACCTTTATAGAAGAACTAAACCCAATACTTCACAAGTTATTCTGTGAAATCAAAAGAGATGGAATTCTTTCAAATTCCTTCTATGAAGCCAGTATCACATTAATACCAAAACCAAATAAAGATAACTCAAGAAAAGAAAATTACAGACCAACATCATTGATGAACATAGATGCAAAAATTCTAAACAAAATACTAGCCATGCGCATT
Source organism: Glis glis (assembly GCA_004027185.1). Lineage (NCBI taxonomy): Eukaryota > Metazoa > Chordata > Mammalia > Rodentia > Gliridae > Glis > Glis glis. The sequence goes on from PVJS01017445.1 coordinate 33,117, forward strand.
CAAAACCACATCAAAAAAATTGTACATCATGACCAAGTTGGTTTCTTCCCAGGAAAGCAAAGCTGGTTCAACATACACAAATCAATACATGTTATTCACCACACAAATAGAACTAAGAACAAAAATCACATGATCATCTCAATAGATGCGGAAAAAGCATTTGACAAAATCCAACACCTGTTCATGTTAAAAACACTACAGACAATCGGAATAGAAGGAATGTACCTCTACATCATTAAGGCAATATACAATAAACCCAAAGCCAACATCATACTGAATGGGGAAAAACTGTGGGAATTCTCTCTAAAATCAGGAACAAGACAAGGATGCCCACTATCACCACTCCTTTTCAATATAGTCCTTGAGTCTCTTGCCAGAGCAATAAGACAAGAGAAGGATATCAAAGGAATTCAAATAGGAAAAGAAGAATTAAAATTATCTTTATTTGCAGATGACATGATCCTATATCTAGAAGACCCAAAAAACTCAACTGAAAGACTACTAGAGCTGATTAACAAATTCAGAAAAGTAGTGGGATACAAAACCAGCCTAAAAAATCAGTAGCTTTTCTATATGCCAACCATAAATCCACTGAGAAAGAAATTCGGAAAACAATTCCATTCACAATAACCACAAAAACAATAAATATCTAGGTATAAACCTAACCAAGGAGGTAAAAGTCCTCTACAATGAAAATTATAAAACACTAAAGAAAGAAATTGAAGAAGATTTTAGAAGATGGAAAGATCTCCTTTGCTTTTGGATAGGCAGAATGAATATTATCAAAATGGCCATTCTACCAAAAGTGATTTACAGAGTCAATGCAATCCCTATCAAAATACCACTGTCATTCTTCACAGACCTAGAAAAATCAGTCATAAATTTCATATGGAGAAACAAAAGACCCAGAATAGCCAAAGCAATTCTCAGCAATAAGAACCATACAGGAGATGTCACAATTCCTGACTTCAAACTATACTACAGAGCTATAGTAGTTGAAACAGAATGGTATTGGCACAAAAACAGACATAAACCAATGGATCAGAATAGAAGATACAGAAACAAATCCACGGACTTATAGCCAATTGATTTTTGACAAAGGTACCAGACACATAAATTGGAGAAAAGACAGCCTTTTCAACAAATGGTGCTGGGAAAACAGGATATCCAATTGTAGAAAAATGAAAGTAAATCCTTACCTCTCACTCTGCACAGGAGTCAACTCGAGATGGATAAAAGACCAGAGATGGTGAAGTTATTAGAGGAGGGCATAGGTTCAACACTCCAACATACAGGTCCAGGCAGAAACTTCCTCAACAAGAACACCAAAGCTGAGGAAATTAAAACAAGAAATAGTAAATGGAATAGCATTAAACTAAAAAGTCTCTGCACATCAAAGGAAACCATCAGGAGTCTAAAGAGAAATCCTACAGAATGGGAGAAGATCTTTGCCAGCTATCCCTATGACAGAGGACTAATATCTAGAATATACAAAGAACTTAAAAGACTTTACACTAAAAAAAAAATAACCCAATCAAGAAATGGGCAACCGAATTGAATAGACACTTCACAAAAGAAGAGATACAAATGGCCAATAGATACATGAAAAAATGTTCAACATCATTAGCAATCGGGGAGATGCAAATAAAAACTACTCTGAGATTCTGTCTAACCCCAATCAGATTGTCAATCATCAAAAAGTCAAATAACAATAAATGTTGGTGAGGATATGGGGAAATAGGAACCCTTCTACACTGTTGGTGGGAGTGCAAATTAGTGCAGCCACTATGGAGATGAGTGTGGAGATTCCTTAGAAAACTGGGAATGGATCCACAATATGATCTGGCTCTACCACTCCTGGGTATCTTCCCAAAGGGGTCAAAACCAGAGAATTACAGTAATATATGCATACCCATGTTCATAGCAGTACAAATCACAATAGTCAAATTATGGAACCAACCTAGGTGTCCATCAAAAGATGAGTGGATTACAAAACTATGGGAAATACACACAATGGAATTCTACTCAGCAATAAAGAATGGCAAAATTTATGCCATTTGCAAGAAAATGGAAGAACATGGAGAACATTATGTTAAGTGAGATCAGACAATCACAGAAAGTGAAGGATCATATGTTTTCTCTCATATGTGGAAGTTAGGGAGTAAATGGGACACCAGAGAGACTCCAGATAATGGAGGATAAGCCTCAGTGGAGCAAGGGAGGTTGTCTAAGGGAAGGGGAAAGGGAAGACTGAGATTCATAAACGGAATTACTACCATCGACTATGTGTACATATGTGAATATACCAAAGTCAATCGCAGTACTCTGTATTGGGAAGGGGAGAAATGGGGAGGGAGGCTCCAAGTGCTAAGTGCTTGTATGTCAATGTCAACATGATTTACATTATGATGTGAGACTATGATGCACAAATAAAGGAACATAAAAATAAAGTGGTGAGAAAATCAAAATACCACCAACTTACAATTCTGTGCTCTACAAAATTGTGCAAAAGTGAAGTAGGCAGAATGGAAGAAAATACTTGGCAATTATTCAACTAAAAGGGTTAATATTCAGAATATATGTATTAAAAACTCAGCAACAACAACAAACTGCAGAAATAATCCAATTAGAAACTAACAAATGATCTTCAGAATAGACACTTCTCAAAAGAAGAAATTCAAATGGCCATACAATTTATGAAAAAAGTGCTCAACTTCATTAGCCATCAAAGAAATGCAAATTAAAACCATAATGAGATGTCATCTCACCCCAGTTAGGATGTCTTTTACAAAAAACCAAAAATCAGCCAGGCATGGTGGCGCACGCTTGTAATCCCAGTACTTTGGGAGGCGGAGACCGGAGGATCCGGGTTTGCGGCCAGCCTCAGCTCTCTCTCTCTCTCTCTCTCTCTCTCTCTCTCTCTCTACTTAGTGAGACTCTGCAACTTAGTGAGACCCGGTTTCAAAATAAAGTATAAAAAATAGGGCCAGGGGTGTAGCGTGGAGGTAGAACGCCCCTGGGTTCAATCCCCGGTACCACA
>PVJS01017446.1:0-14789 GCA_004027185.1 Glis glis
AGAGAGAGAGCTGAGGCTGGCTGCGAACCCGGATCCTCCGGTCTCCGCCTCCCAAAGTACTGGGATGACCAGCGTGCGCCACCACGCCCGGCTTCTCTTTCTTTCTTATACCATTTCCACTAGTGACTGTGTACTCAGCTTCCTCTCCGCCCTGGCAGGTGAGAGACGGAAGGCCTGGACTCAGACTCTCTGCTACCTGCTATTCTGTGGCCTGGGCAGGCTCTATTTTCCTCATTTGTATAATGGGCATCTGTATAAAGGGCTTTAAAGAGGATTAAAGAGTTCCAAAGTGTTCTATGAATTTCAGGGACCAACTGCATCCCGACATAACACATAGCATCACCCAAAATCTAGAAATGATGTTTTTTTTTTTTGATATTGAGGATTGAACCCAGGCTGAGCTACACCCCCAGCCCTTTTTATTGTTTGTTTGTTTGTTTATTTATTTATTTATTTTTTGCAGCACTGGGGATTGAACCCAGGGCATTCTACCTCTGAGCTACACCCCCAGTCCTATTTTATTTTTTATTTTGAAACAGGGTTTCACTAAGTTGTTGCAGAAGGCCTCACTAAGTAGCTGAGGCTGGCCGAGAACCTGCGAGCCTCCTGTCTCAGCCTCCCAAGTACTGGGATTACAAGCGTGCACCACCACGCCTGGCTTTTATTATTTATTTTGCGGTACCGGGGATTGAACCCAGAAGGGTTCTACCTCCGAACTACACCCCGGTCCTATTTTTTATACTTTATTTTGAAACCGGGTCTCAAGAAGTTGCGGAGGGCCTCACTAGGTAGAGAGAGAGAGAGAGAGAGAGAGAGAGAAAGAGAGAGAGAGAGAGAGAGAGACAGGGAAAGAGAGGGATAGAGAGAGCTGAGGCTGGCCGCGAACCCGGATCCTCCGGTCTCCGCCTCCCAAAGTACTGGGATTACAAGCGTGCGCCACCACGCCCGGCCTATTATTTATTTTGAAACAGGGTCTCACCAAGTTGCTGAGGCTGGCCTCAAGCTCGTGATCCTCATGTCTCAGCCTCCCAAGTACTGGGATTAGAAATGATTTTTAAGCAAAGATTTCTACTTAGCCAGAAGTGGCCCTTTGCGAATTGGCCATTGAATTGTATCCATAATATAGGTAGGGGGCCAAATAACCCCTTGGAGAGTTCTTGTTATGCACGGGGTTGGAGCTGGTGGGGTGAGCTGCATGCTGCTCAGGGACCCTGCGGGCTGAGGCACGGCCAGAATTTCTTGCATCCTAGCTCAGCCTGCCCTTAGTTTGTTTTTGTGATACTGGGGATGGAACCCAGGGACATTCTACTTCCGAGCTATACCCCCAGCCCTATTTTATTTTTTTATTTTCAAACAGGGTCTCATTAAGTTGCAGAAGGCCTAAGTTGCTGAGTCTGGCCTTGAACCTGCGATCCTCCTGTCGCAGCCTTCTAAGTACTGGGATTACAGGCATGTACCACCACACCTGGCTTTCGGCCTGCCCTTAGAACACGGGAGGGGCTGAATATAATTTTGCTCTGTTGCATAAAACTTGCAGGAATTGGGTGCAAACAGCCAAGGCAGCAGGTGCACCGCAGAGCCTGCGGGGCGAGGACCCGGCTGAGAGAAGGAAGGGCCGGCACCCCTCCTGCCCACTCCCACCCCCAGCTCACCTCCGTCCCTCTGCACCCCTCATACATGCTGGATCACCCATACCTTGTAGCCCTGGATGTCTCCATTCTGGCTGTCCAGCGGGGGCGGCTCCCATGTCACATCCAGCTGTGTAGCGGTGGCGCCGTGGACGGCCACATTTCGGGGTGCTGCTGTGGGCACTGGGGGGTGTGGAGAGTGGTGAGTGAGTGGACTCCGGGGCGAGGCTGGAGGCTGGGGCTGGAGACCTGGGTCCTGTACCTCCCCTGCTGGACCTGGCGGGGCGGGCAACACTCACCTGCCTCCCCCACGAAGACCTCCTGCGGGGGGCTCAGGGGCCCCTCGCCCACGGCGTTGTACACGCTCATCCGGATCTCGTACCGCCTGTGCTTGTTCAGGTCTGTGGGCGAGAGTGGGGGAGGGGGAACACAGAGTTCACCGCAGGAAGGAGCCCACCACGCTACGGAGGCTGGAGGCTGCAGGTGAGGTGTGAGCCCCTTCCCTGCAATTCCAGTCCCCAGTGTGAAGACTCAGGAGAAAGCAGGTAAGAGGACAGGCTCCCCCTGTCAACCTGGATGCATGTACACCCTCAGCCCGATTTTATTTCTTATTTGGAAACAGGGTCTCCCTCTCCCTAGGTTGCTGAGAGACTCGCTTGAGTTGCAGAGGCTGGTTTTGAACCTGCGATCCTCCTGTCTCAGCCTCCCAAGTACTGGGATGACAGGTGTGCGCCAGCATGCCCGGCTCCAACTGGACACTTCTGAGATTGAAAGGGGCACCATGAACCTTGATGTTGGGGCAATCGTGTAAACCCAAACTGTCCTGGGCGCCCTGGGCCAGAGGGCTGGGTCCTCCCCGCCTGTCCTCTTTCCTACCATGGCGGATGCAAGCATTCCCAACCATGTCCCAGTTGCAGCCCCCACCTGTCCCACCCACCAGCTTCTTTTCTTGGGGTATGTGTGTGCTGGGATGGAACTCAGGGCCGCTGGAATGCTACGCATATGCTCTACTGCTGAGCTGCACCCCAGCCTCCCATCAGCTCTTTTTATGGGGGGGACTGAGCCCCAGTGGGGGGAGGGGCTTATTAGATACGAATTCTGGACTAAGAAACTCCATATCCTGCCAAGTTTGGAGTGCTTGGGTAAGTAAGGAAGGATGCCTGGCAGAAAAAAGATGGGAGAGGGAAGCTGCTATAAGAAGATGGATTCTCGCCTGGCGTGGTGGCGCATGCTTGTAATCCCAGTACTTGGGAGGCTGAGACAGGAGGATCGCAGGTTCGTGGCCAGCCTCAGCTACTTAGTGAGGCCCTCCGCAACTTAGTGAGACCCTGTTTCAAAATAAAGAGTAAAAAATAGGGCTGGGGGTGGAGCTCGGAAGCAGAATGCCCCTGGGTTCAAGCCCCAGTACCTCAAAAAAAAAATACTGGATTCTATTGTCACCTTGGGGGGAGACATGGTCCCTACTGGAGTGGCCGAGAGGTTCCCCGGCTCTCTGCGCTCCTCCGTCTCTGGCTTCCCCCTCTTTTCCCAGGGTGGAAGTTCTTTTTTATTTTTATTTTTTATTTTTTTGTACTGGAGATTGAAAACAGGGGCATTTTACATTCCCAGCCCTTTCTATTTGTTTGAAACAGGATCTCACTAAGTAGCTGAGGCTGTCCTCGAACCTGCGATCCTCCTGTCTCAGCCTCTCAAGTACTGGGATTACAGGTGTGCACCACCACACCTGGCTTCCGAGTACAATTTCTATCGAGGACAGGACTCTGGTGGGGCAGCCGTCCTTGCAGCCCTCCTGGGAGCCCTGGCAATGGAATGGGGCTTCAGAAACAGACCAAGGGCAGGGCTGAGCCACACAGGAACATGGCCGGGCCCTGCTGGGAACACGTGGCCAGCTGCTCACTGCAGGAGCGGCCCTGGGCAAGGAGACACAGCTGGGCTGAAACATGTCTTGGTAGGGCAGTGGCGATGTAGACACCTGCCCACTGACCCACAGCACCCAGTGCACCTGCCATTATTACCCCACATGGGGGGCTGTAGACTTGGTTCCACCCCACGCCCAGCGGAGGGTAGGCTTAGAGACCTTCCATGGTAACCACCTCTTGTTTCCTGCTTTTGCATCATGAATATTAAGGGTGGTCCTGTTCTTAGCACCCTGGGGTGGGTGCACCTCGGCCTGGGGGCAGGTGTTTTCAAGGACCCACTCCCTATCCTGGAGGGAGGAGGCCTGGGCCACACCACCAGGGCGCCATGCAAGGAGACTTACTGTCCAGCTCGTACTGCGTGAGGCTGGGTCGGCTCAGGTTCCGCGTAGAGTACAAGGCTATGGGGTGGGGCGGCAGAGGGGGCCAGAGGGAGACAGCAGACAGAGGAGGTTAGTACACACACCTTCCCCTCCCACCAAGAACCCCGGCCAGGGGGCAGGAGGGGAGCCGGGGGTGATTGTAGGGCTGGGGAGAGAGTTCCTGGCTTCCTGGTGCTGAGTTAGAGGCCTGGACCAGAGAGCGGGGAGCAGCTCCCAGGATGCTACCATCCCCACCCAGGTGTGCACTGGTCACGGGGAGCCCCTCGGAGCCTGGCATCCCTGGGGACAGTACTGGGGACTCTCTTGGAGTGGAGCCCTTGGAAACCACCATGAAATACCGGAGTCGTTAATTTCCTCATATGAACCAGAAACAATTTTACTACCAGGAAATATGACCGTATTACACTCAGGCTATATAAAAATCACATCCACAAGCACATGTTGTCCAAAAATAAATAAGTAAACTGACGCAAGCTGTTGGCTCGGGTACTTCGGAGCTTTTCCTATTAATATTGCCTGGCTATGCATTCCATCAACCTGTTGACTGCTCACACCGCCCGAGACAAGGCCCAGAGGCTTAAGAGAATTATTTGAGGAAGCACATGATGGAGAGGGTCTCAAGAGTCTCCACCCTCCTGCTAGTCTCTCTCTCTCTCTCTCTTTTTTTTTTTTTGTGGTACTGGGAATTGAACCCAGAGGCATTCTACCTCCGAGCTACAACCCCAGCCCAATTTTATTTCTTATTTGGAAACAGGGTCTCACTAGGTTGCTGAGGGCCTCACTCTAAGTTGCTGAGACTGTCCTCGAATCTGCGATCCTCCTGTCTCAGCCTCCCAAGTACTTGGATTACAAGCATGAGCCACCACACCCAGCTTTATTTTTATTTTGAAACAGGGTCTCGCTAGGTTGATGAGAGTCTCGCTACTTGCTGAGGCTGTCCTCAAACCTGCGATCCTCCTGTCTCAGCCTTTCAAGTATGGGGATTGCAGGCATACACTACCACGCTCCTCGTCCTTGCTCTTTCCTTCTGCACAGCCAGGTTGGCTTCCCAGGTCCCAGGCAGGGAAGCAACTTCCCCAAGGGACAAAAGTAGGGGCTTTGCCTGATGCTCTTGAGGGAGACCTGGCTTTGGGGGCTGCTGATGTCTCAAAAGCAGGCAGCTCCGTTCCATGTGCAGCGCTCCCCTTGTCCCTTCTGCCTGGTGGACCTGGAATCATCCCTCTGGGTTAGCATCAGAGCCCAGGCATCCTTTTCTTCTATTTTTTTTTTTTTTTGGTACTGGGGATTGAACACAGGGGCATTCTACTTCCGAGCTACACCCCAGCCCTATTTTTTATTCTGAATTTTGAAACAGGGTCTCACTAAGTTGCGGAGGCCTCACTAAGTAGCTGAGGCTGGCCACAAACCCAGATCCTCCTGTCTCAGCCTCCCAAGTACTGGGATTACAAGCGTGCGCCACCACTCCCGGCTCCAGGCATCCTTTTCTGACCCTGGCTTTAGGCTCTCCCCACAAGCTGTTCTCCCAATGAGCCTTAGACACCCATTTCAGGGACCCCGTCTGTCTTGATCACTGGTGTGTCCCCAAGTATCTTGGGCATGCAGAAGGTGCTCAGTAAGTACCCAGCGAGTGACTAAATGGGACGGGGATGTGGGGGGGGGCAGAGGCACACACAGGAGAAGGGAGGCAGGCGGGCAGGGTGCGGGTTAGGGGACTTCAGGAAGCTGAGCGCTTCAGAGCAGGAGGTGAGGTGGCCCCCCCCCTCCCGCAGTGTGTCACTCACAGGTGAGCTCCGCCCACTTGGCCCCAGGGTTGTTGATGCCTCGTAGAGTGAAGCCTCTCAGACCCTCGTACAGCAGCTCCCGGTAGCGGATTCGGAAGCCCAGGAGGATGCCATTCACCTTGTCCTCTGCCGGCGGCTGCAGGGAAGGGGGTATGACGTGGGTGGGGCCCTGGACCAGGGCGCACCCCACTCCACCCTCACCTCCCATCGGGCCTCCTGCAGCCACAGAGAGGGGGCTGTGTCTCCACCAGGAAAGAAATCGGGATAACACGGAGCATTTTCAGTTGAGAAGGCCATTTCCAGTGAGGCCGCTGCATCATCGCAGTGCTCCTTGGGAGGCAAGGAAAGGTGGGAATCGCCCCTCCAACAGAGCAGGAAACAGAGGCTCAGAGATGTTAAGGAACTTGTCCATGATCACACAGCATTGATGGGATCTGGAAACAGGACTCTGGACACAGAAGCCGTTCCTCTTCCAGGAGCCCCACTCACCCCAACTCCGGTCTCCCCAGGCCTGCTCCTCCTTCCTTACCACCTGGCCAGTACCTCCAAGGCGTTTCCTGCGAGCTGAGCCCTCTCTCTGCTCCTCAGCACGCAGGACGGTGAGTGTGTGCTGCCCCGCCCCGCCCCGCCCCCATCATCTCCTTTGCTTTCTGCTCCCGTCCACAGCTGAGCGGGAGAACGGGTTTCGGGAGAAGGTGGGAACTACCTTTTTATGTTACCTCTTTTAAAAACCTGCTGAAATGCTTCAGCCTTTTATTAGCTCCTTAATTGCTTCCCCGGCTGCTGCTGGCATCTCCCTGCCCCCTCGCCAGGTCGGCCCTGGTCTGCTCCGGCCTCCCCCTGGCAGCCTCGCTCATGGCTGCACCACGACATTTCCAGTTTAGGGGCGTCCTCTGCGTGAGCCCGGGCCTCCGCTGCACACGGGCCCGGGTTGGTGCCGCCCCTCTGATACTGAGAAGCAGGGGCAGGAGCTCGGGGCCTCCATGGGTGACCTGCTGAGCCCATGGCGAGATTACAGAGGGACTGGGTGGTCCTGAAGGGCAGGCCACGTGGGCACACTGGTCCTGCTCGAGACGCGGCAGCTGGTGGAGGACGGAGGAAGGGGTGTTTTCTCTATGTGGACAGTGGGTTCCTGCTCACAGCATGGCTGGGCAAGGTCTCTGTTAGGAATCCCATCACTGAGTGCTGACTCTGGGGACTTGGGGGATCCTGGGAGTCCCAAGCGCTTTTCTGCCCAAGGACTCGGCAGACCTGGAGTTAATAAACCTGACCGTGAGCTGCGTGACCTGGGGCCACGCGTGTCCTCTCCCGAGTCTCCATCCTCGTCTGCAATAGGGGGCGATGCTACCTGTCTGATGGGAGTCTCTGGAGAGTGGAATGGGTGTGCGGCACACGTGTGCATGTGTGTGTATAGACGTGCACGCGCCTGGATTTCTCAATCTCTTCCGTGTGCTCTGGGGACAGAGAACCTGGTCCCCAGGCAGCCCTGGTGGGGACTGTTGGTTTCCCGGGCTCAGCACAAAGCTTGTTTGGGTTCCTGTAGGAGAAGGGCCTGCCCGCCTGCCCTGCGTACCTGCCATCGGATTAGCACGGAGGTGGTGGTGTGGGGTGTCACTGAGACAATGGTGGGCGCTTCGTCGGGGGCTGCGGAGAGAGGCAGACAGGTGGGCACTGGGGGCTGGAGCTTCGGTTCCCACCGGGAGCCCACGGGACCAGATTCCACTGACACTGGACTGACGGGGCAGGTCCAGCTTAAGTCACCCCGTGTGGCCACCGACCCGACTTCCGCAGGACAAAGGGCCAGTGTGGAGGAACAGACTGACCCTAGTCCAAACCCAAGGGCCCCGGGGACCCCTCTGCTCCACTCCTGGAACCACAGCCCCTCAGCCCGCCCCCTCCCATTCCCCAGTAGCTTGTGGGACATCAGGGAAGGGTACACTCGCATGCCAGGTGGGGTCTGGGACCCTGAGCCCCTGAGACAAAGACCCCTCTAGCCCAGACTGCTTTGGGAGCAGAAGAGCCCAGTGGGCCGGTGCCGTCTCTCCTCCAGAGGCCCCTCGCCCAGAAGAGAAGCCCCAGTGCCCAAGAGACCCACGTAGGGGAGGTGGCACTGACCGGCCTGCAGGGTGGTCAGCGATTCCGACTCCTCGCTGAACTCACTGTCCCCAATGTCATTGGTGGCCTTCACTCGGAACTTGTAGGACGTGAACGGCTTGAGCCTGTGTAGGAAATTGGGGTTCAACGACCGAGGCCTCCCCTGCAGACCTCTGCCACAAGGTCTCACTCACTCTGTCCCTGCTCAGGGAAAGGGGGTGGGGTGCAAACCCACCACACAGACGGGAACATGGAGGCTCAGAAAGGAACTCTGCTCAAAGGGGTTCAGCCGGGACCAGGTCCCCCAGGCCATTCCCGCCTGGGGAGCCTTTAGCGGCAACAATAAGACATAGGTCCCTGGGCTCCACCTCAGAGGCCCAGGCCGCCACAAAAGCGCCCATACTTCCCTCTCGGATCACGCCCGCGGCCCCCATGAGCTACCCTTTCTTTCCTAAATTTAGTCAATCCAGGAGGGCGGAGGCTCCTGATCGAACCAGAACGGTGTCTATAAGCCTCATTTCCACTCCCAGCCAACGTCTTTCTTCATGATTTACGGGGGTGGGGGAGGTGGGGAGGAAGGGCTCGCTAAACTCCCGGTCACGTCAACGGGAATATAAAAAATACAACCACTAGGAATTAAATTGAAGCCAGAGTTTCGGAGTGAAGCTCCGCACCCCTATTAAAGATGGGAGGAAGATGCGGGCTGGCCGCGGAGAATCGCTAATGAAGGATGGCAGGCGCTTCACTACGGGGGAACGCGGGGCTCCAGAAATAATGAAGAGGCAGCCCTAATGGGGTTCTGGGAGAGGGAGAGCGAGGGAGATGAGGATGGGGCCAGAGGGGATGGATGAGAGTGGCTGGGGTGGGGGCTCCTTGGTGGGGAGCTGGGGAAAAATGGGGGGCAGGTTGTGGGTGTTCTCAGAAGCCCCTGCCCTGACTCCCAGCCGGGAGGGGAGCCGGCCATGCTGACGCTGCCCCGGCTCACCTGTCCACAGTGAAGGTAGAGGCGTTGTGGCTGACGGAGGCCGAGTGCAGCGCCCACCTTCCGCTGGGCAGCTCGCGGGTCTGGATGGTGTAGTAGCGCACCGGGGACAGCCCGTCGCTGCCCGGCTCCCAGGACAGCAGCACGCTGCGGGCCTTCACATCCTCCTGTTGCACCACCGGCTTGCTGGGGGGCTGCGGGCGGTCTGGAGGAGGTGCAGGGGGATGGGCTGCTGGTGGTGGAGCCGGGTCTCGGGTCTGGGCCTGGTGCCCTCCCGCATACAGGGCCTTGCATGATTTTGCTCCCAGCAGCCCGTGTCTCCTGGTCAGAGACCTGCTAGAGCCCCAGGTACCTGGGAATGAACATCTCCAGGGCAGGACCACTGTCCTGGCTTTTTTTTTTTTTTCTCTCTGTGTGGTACTGGGGATTGAACCCAGAGGCATTCTACCTCCAAGTTATACCCCTAGCCTGATTTTATTTCTTATTTGGAAACAGGATCTAGCTAAGTTGCCGAGGCTGGTTTCGAACCTGTGATCCTTCGGTCTCAGCCTCCCAAGTACTGGGATTACAAAGTGGCCACCACGCCTGGCTTCCTCCTGGCTTTTCCTGGGAATGTTTTTTTTTGGTGTGTGGTACTGGGGATTGAACCCAGGGGCGTTCTACCTCCGCACTACACCCCCAGCCCTTTTTATTTTCTGTTTTAAAACAAGGTCTCACTAGGTTGCTGCAAGTCTTGCTAAGTTACAGAGGTTGTCCTTGAACCTGTGATCTTCCTGTCTAGGCCTCCCAATTACTGGAATTACAGGTATATGCCATCACACCCAGCTTGGAAACATTATTATTATTATTATTTGCAGTACTGGGAATTGAACCCAGGGGCATTCTACTTCTGAGCTATACCCCAGCCTTATTTTTTTTCTTTATTTTGAAACAGGGTCTCCCTAAGTTGCTGAGGGTCTCACTAAGTAGCTGAGGCTGGCCGTGAACCCGGATCCTCCTGTCTCAGCCTCCCAAGTACTGGGATTACAAGCGTGCGCCACCATGCCTGGCACATTATTATTTTTTAAACAGGTCCTTTTCACACCAATCAGGGGCTCAGGCTTGCTTTTTGCACAGTACCCAGTCAGGGCGGCAGGGTGGTGGCAGCCAAGTGCAGGCTGTGCCCTGATTCTCCACCCAGCTGGACAAGGCCAGGTTTGGGACCGGGAGGGGAAGGAGGAATCCCTGCTCTCTGCAAGGCTACCCTTGCCTACCCTGACTCTAGGGAGCTTACTTTCCTAGCTCGAGGGGAGGCTGCGAGCACCCGGGCTGGCTGGCTGGCTGAGGGGCCCTTGCCTGCCCTCCAGGCCTCCCAGCCCCATGGGCAGTCACCTCTCTTCTCTGTGGTCACCACCAGGGCCTCGGCGGCCTCTCCCCAGCCCTTGCGGGTCTGCGCTGTGATGCGGAATAGGTAGACGGACTCTGGCTTGAGCCCGGTGGCTGTGTACTGGCGGGCGCTGGGGGCCAGCACCTCCACGGTGGCTGTGTTGGCCGTGGTGGCGTTGAGCCGGTGCGTGATCTGGTACGCTGTGGGGAAGGAGAAACAGAGCAGGCTGGTCCAGCACCCCGAGAAAGGGTCCCCGTTCCTCGCCCCAGCAGAGTCGGCTCTTGGGTCACCTCGGCTGTGGTTTATCTCCCTGAAGCCTACGGGGTTACCCTTAAATCCTCACTGTCACCTGGGCAGTGTGGACCATGAGGGGGGACATGGATGCTCTGTATACAGTATCTGTGACCCCCAGATCAACCCCAGATGAGGAAACCAAGGCTGGGAGAAGCCAGACTACCTGCCAATAAGTCGGTGAGCTGGAGGTCCAGTCTGGAACTTTCTAGTCTGAAATGCTGGACTTCCCCCACCCTGTCCACTGTCTGTAGAGGTGTAGCACTCGTTCAGGGCCCAGTGACCTGAGGGCCTCGAGCAGGCACAGGGAGTCCAAGCCACCATCTCTCTCTTTCTCTCTCTCTCTCTCTCTCTCTTTCTCTGTTTCATTTTTTTGAGACGGGGTCTTGCTATGTGGCCCAGGCTGTCCTGGGTTCAAGGTGATCCTCCTGCCGCAGCCTCCTGATTCGCTGGGCTATAGGTGCGTGCCGCTGTGTCCAGCTAGCCACCATTTTATTTTATTATTTTAAAAACATTTTATATGCTTTTATTGGTGAATGATAGTCTCACATCATACTGTAAATCATGTTGACAGTGACATACATGCACACAGCACTAGGGGGGCCCCCTCCTAGCCACCATCTTAAAGGGGAGGGTGTAAAGTAGTGCAGGAGGGAGACTTGCTAAAGTTCACCTAGCTGCTGTGTGAGTGTGTGTGTGTGTGAGTGTGTGTGTGAGTGTGTGTGTGTTGTGGTGCTGGGGATCAAACTCAGGGCCTCATGCATGCTAGGCATAGTACTCTACCACTGAGCCGCACCCCCAGTCTGTGGATGTGCATGTTGGGGGAACCTTTGAAATGAAGCGTCAGGTCTGCAGCCTCCCTCCCTGGGCACAAGCGTTGCTGTGCTGAGCAGCTAGAGCGCCCTCGCTTGGCCCCACTGGGGAACAGCAGGCAAGGTTTGCCAGGTACTCCGCGGTCCAGGACTGGCATTGGGAGGCTCACGGCCAATCAAGGGTCTTTAAGAGACCTCGGCCTTCATCTTGCCGTTCTGTCACAGGCTGAAACTTCTAGCAGGAGAAGTAGACTTGGGTCCCATTCTCAAGATGACATGGGCGCCTCCTGGACCTGCTCTGCCGTTGGTATACCCCCTTTACACCTTACCCCTCTCTCCCCCTCCTTCCTGCCGACGACGCAGGCCAGGCCAGGCCAGGCTTACCCAGAATGATGCCGTTGGGGGCAGCGGGGGGCTGCCAGATCAGCCGCACCGACGTGGTCCTCACCTCCGGGAACAGGATGCCCATGGGTGGCCCCGGGACTGGAGGGGACAAAGGGGAAGAGGCTGATGGTGAGGCCGCTGCTCGGCCCCAAGCCAAGTACAGCTGCAGCAGAGGACACGGTGGGCGGCGGGGACAGGGCCACTCAGTTCAGCTCTGTGAATGTTGTGGAGTGCTGCCCTGTGCCCAGCACAGGGTTAGGAGCCAGGGACAAGAAAGGGAAATCACTGAGGTTTCTACCCTCAAAATAGGGGTTATTGGACAAGAACAAGAAGGCAAATGAGGTTTCTGCTCTCGAAATAGGCATTATCTAGCTAGGTGTGGTGCAGCATGCTTGTAATCCCAGTACTTGGGAGGCTGAGACAGGAGGATCCAGGTTCGAGGCCAGCCTCAGCTACTTAGTGAGGCCCTCCACAACTTAGTGAGACCCTGTTTAAAAATAAACAATAAAAAAATAGGGCTGGGGGTGTAGCTCTCAGGTAGAATGCCCCTGGGTTCAATCCCCAGTACCACAAAAAATAAAATAAAGTTCTAAATAATAGAATCACGAGGGCTCTACTCTCATTAGTGGATAAGTCCACTGATGGATTAATAATTTGAACGGATTCATGGGATGGTAATGTAGGTGGACGGGGCGCGGCTGGAGGGGGGATCATTGGGGGCGTGGCCTTGGGGATTATATATGTCCATAGGCCCCCTCCTCTTTCTCTCTCTGCTTCTGGCCTCCATGATGCTCCAAGAGCAACGTCCCTCCCCACACGCTGTTGCCACTGCTGCTATTTATGCTTCGGAGCTGTCCCTATGGACTACACCCTCTGAAACTGTGAGCCCCAAATAAATCTTCCTTCCTCTAAGTTGTGGTCATTGGGTATTTAGCTCGCAGAGGTGAGAGTGCTGACTGAAACCCCGGGGATACTGGAATTCCCTGGCCAGACAGCACCAAGCATGCTTCCAGGGTCTGCTCGGGCCTGTTCCCCCAATGCACCTCCTGAGGACAGACTGTGCACCCCCAGACCCAGGGATGGCCAAGGGGCAGCTATTCTGGGGGTGTGGACGGAGACTGAATGGTGCGGGTGAGAAGGAGGGTGGGAAGAGGAGGAGTGGGGCCGGGGATTCCTCCTGTGATGTCTTATTTCAGTGCAGAATGCCAAAGCATCTGAGATTTCCAAACTTGAGCTAGGGCTTCCTGGTCACTATACGGGTATATTTGTCAAGGCAGGAGAATAGAACATATTTAATTTAATAGTTCATTAGCTTGATTTATAACTTTAGAAGGTGTAGACATATGCTATTTGGGCTTCCTCTTGCACTCCCGTCTAGACTCTGTGAATGTTTGTGGTGGGCAGGACATGGGATGTGTGTGGGGAGAAAGAGGGACCCGGGATCTTTTTTCTTCTTTTTGCAGTACCGGGGACTGAACCCAGCAGCATTCTACCTCCAAGCTACACCCCAGCCTTATTTTTTATTCTTTTTTTTTTTTGTGGTACTGGGGATTGGACCCAGAGGCATTCTACCTTTGAGCTACACCACCAGCCCTATTTTTTGTTCTTTATTTTTGAAACAGGGTCTCACTAAGTTGTAGAGGGCCTCACTAAGTAGCTGAGGCTGGCCACGAACCTGCAATCCTTCTGTCTCAGCCTCCCAAGTACTGGGATTACAAGCATGCCCCACCACACCCAGCTTATTCTTTATTTTGAAACAGGGTCTCACTAAGTTGTGGAGGGCCTCACTAAGTAGCTGAGGCTGGCTGTGAAACTGTGATCCTCCTGTCTCAGCTTCCCAAGTCCCACGATTACAAGTGTGTGCCACCATGTCTGGTGACCCAGGATCTTGACTGGCTTGGATGGGGAGTTTTACTATAGGGAGGAAGGCTAGAGCCTGGCTGGTGTCACTCTTGCTCACAGAACCAAGAGGCTCACGGCCAAGAAAAATCAAGACTTTCACAGACTGGACTCCAAGTGAACCTGCCCCAGATGAAAAAGAAATCAAAACTAGTCCTATTCCATACACTCAACCTGGAGAGAGACCAAGCGACAGAATCAGATGTCCAACTGTCCTCACCTTGTTCTTTCTCCCGTAGGGGCACACGGGCTGTGATTAGTGTCCCTTTAGTGCAGTGGAGTTGGTAGCCCCTAATGACCCGTTCCCCATGGGAGGAACCCGAGGCCACGGCTCCCCTTGGGGCAGAGCATGGACAGGAGGAGGGGTGTCCCCCACCCCCAGTCTTCCCTGGCTCCTTGGGACTTGAACTCACCATCATCCAGCGTGCGCTCCAGGATGGGAGGGTGGCTGGGGCTGCCGTCCCCGATGCGCGTGAAGGCCAGCACCTGGACCTCGTAGAGCACGTACTTGCCCAGACCTGTGAGCTGGGCGCTGCGAGATGAGTTGGCTTCTACCAGCCAGAACCGGGGCTGGGCGTCCGAGTCCTTTTCCTTGTACTTCACCTGCCGGGGCCAGCACAGGTGAGGCCCGGGACCTGGGTCTCATCCCCAGGAGCAGGGCATGTGGGGATGGGGAAGGCAGGCTTGAGCTCCTTCGAGGGGCTTGGCCCAAGGAGTCATGGGATCATTGCAAAGCTTGTGTCCCCACAGGGCTGGGGACACAGAGGTGACACGGGTGTAGAGCTGAAAGCCCCCGAGTGGGCATCCAGATAGGAAGACAGGCTCAGAGAGGGAGTGTGGCCTGCCCAAGCTCATACCAGTAGGCATGACAAGGACGGAGCATCACCCTAGTGGCCCAACTTTCAGGCCAAGGCTGGACATGTGACTAGGCACAGTTTTAAGAGGAATTCTAGAAGATAGTGGAAACTTCTATGGTATGGACTTAGTGTGTTCCCCAAGTATCCATGTGTGGGGTGCTTGGTCCTCGGATGTGGACGCGGATGGAACCTTTAGAGGTAGGACCTAGTGGGAGGTCTCAGGTCACGGGGGCCCTGACCTTCGGGAGGAATATGGCGGTTCTCATGTGACCCTTTGGTAGTTCCCAAGAGGCTGTTATAAAGGCCAGAGCCCAGCCCCGCCCAGCTCTCTCTGGCTTCCTGTATCAGGACATGATCAAGCCGGGCATGGTGGCGCACGGTTGTAATCCCAGTACT
>PVJS01017446.1:14889-36258 GCA_004027185.1 Glis glis
GGAGGTAGAACGCCCCTGGGTTCAATCCCCGGTACTGCAAAAAAAAAAAAAAACCCAAAAACAAAATAAAGAATAAAAAATAGGGCTGGGGTGTAGCTTGGAGGTAGAATGCCCCTGAGTTCAATCCCCAGTACCGTAAAAAAAAAAAAAGACAGGATCAAGACATGATTTCTTCTCCACAGGGAGCTCCAGCCACTCTCAACTGCCATGATACAACACGGCTAAGAGGGCCCTCGCCAGAACCGAGCCTACGCAGGCGCCGTGTCCCCGAGACTCGTGAACTGTCAGCTAAATAAACCTCTTTACTTTACAAGTTGGCCTGCTCCAGGCATTTTGTTATGGCAGTGAAAAGCTGATAATACAGAAACGGAAACTGGGCCTGTCGGAGGCTGGGGCCTCCCAGTATGGCCTCATGCAGGAGGTGGAGTGGCCCAAGGACCCTGGCCCTCACTGGACGCCTCCCTGCCCCTAAGGGGGACTCCTGGTTGCCATGGTGACTGGTGGATGGGAAGGAAGGCAAGATCCCCTGTGTCTGTCTACTCTAAGGAGGCAGAGACCCTGCGGGTGAGCTGGACAAGGCAGCGCCTGGACGGAGAAGCGGGGAGCCAGGACAGGGGCCACCCTCCTCTCATCCCGGGACTTACCTTGTAGCCCAGCACGAGCCCGTTACGGTCCGCCTCGGGGATGTCGTTCCAGCGCACCAGCATGCTGCTGGAGGTGGTGGCCAGCGCCGACACGTTGGTGGGGCCAGAGGAGGGGACTGAGGGAGGAAGGGAGTAGAGAGAAGGAACTGAGGACCTAGAGTGGACCTGCAGCGGCAGGGAGGCGGAGCAGGACTCCGGGCCGAGGGAGGAGCCGGCTCCACGCTGTGGGAAAAAACATGGCGGGTGCGAGGGTCCCAAAAGCCAAGGACCACACAGTGATGTCTTGGTTTTAGAATGCTGCAGATGCTGTTTTTGGTTTCAGGTTATTCTCTGATTAAGCTAACATGAGTGAGTTTGCATTTCTTACCAGCAAGGAGGGGTGGGGATGGGGACCTGGGGGGGGCCCAGGAAAGCCACCTGTCACTTGAAAGGTGCCGGGGAGAAGCCACAGGGCAGTCAACCGTGTGTGGACAAAAGAGGCTGCCTGTGGACTAGCGCTCTGATTCTGTGGGTGACCCCTTGCAGGGGCCCAAGGAGCTGCTGGTTATGTTTCTGGAATGTTCTGAGAGTGAAGCCGTCCCTGGAACCTCCATTGTAGATTCCTCAAGCTCTGATGGGCCTCAGGGTTAGAGCCGAGGGTGGGGGGTGGGTGGTTTGCACAGTGAGACCACCCTGCTACCCGCAGAGGCGTGCCCCCATGGCGGGAGGTCATGGTGTGGGCACTGTGAGGTCTGACTGTGAGGTCTGGCAACAAGGTCATGCTGGAGGAGGACCGAGAACAAAGGAACAAGGAGAGACGCCCCCGACCATTGCCCTGCCCCGAGATGACCTGGCCACTGGCACACCAACCAGCAGCTTACACGACTACTCCTGTACCCCCCCCCCAACTTCCTTGCCCCATAAAAAGCTCCTAGCCTGTAAGGAGGCGGCTTCTGACTCTCGTGGGCTCTCTCTCCCCGTCAAATGTCTCCTTCCAGGTTTTATCCCTAAATAAAGCCTGTTCCCTGCTGTCGAGCCGTGTTTTCTTTGCCCCCATATACCCCAACACACGGCAGGGGTGGGCACTGGGCCTGTGGCAGAGAGATCTGTCATGCACCTTAAAGTTGCTCGGGCTGCCTCTGGACAACCTGTGTGCCCTTGGACAGCCTCAACGGAGGAGCGACAGCGGGTACCTGACTCCCGGGTCCTGCCCACCACTGTGGGGCTCCAGGGCCCACTCCCGATGGCGTTGAAGGCCTGGACCTGCACCCGGTACTCCGTCCACTCCTCCAGGTCCTCGATGGTGTACTCCCGTTCCACACGGTCCTGTACCACGTGGCTCAGCGTCTTGCCGTGCCCGTCTGAGCGGCTGTACTTGATCTTGTAGCCCACCGATTCCGGGTTCCCGTTGTACTCCATCTCCGGGAGGGGCTGCAGTAAGGCAGGGGAGGGCACAGCGAGGTGAGGCCAGGCTGTCCCTGCAGGGAGGACCGTCCCAGCATGGTGGGGGTGGTGGTGCCCGTCTTCCAGGGCCTTCAGGAACCCAGCCTGCTGTCCAGCTGTCAGTGTCCCTGAGAGAGCGCCCCTCGGCGGGGCTGGCTGGGGTCCTGAACATGGCGTTTCTGATGGCCCCGTCTCCTGTTGTCTCTCCCCTCCAGGATCCAAGGAGAAACTAACTCGTTTGTTTTTTTTTGTTGTTGTTGTTACTGGGGATTGAACCCAGGGGCACTCTACCTCGGAGCTACACCCCCAACCTTTTCTATTTTCTATTTGGGGACAGGGTCTCACTAAGTTGCCCAGGTTGGCCTCTAACTTGTGATCCTCCTGCCTCAGCCTCCAGAGTCGCTCTGATTATAGGCATGTGCTACTACACCCTGCAAAGTCCTTCTTTATGGTTCCTGTGGCTTATTTATTTATTTATTTATTTATTTTTGCAGTACTGGGAATTGAACCCAGGGGCATTCTACCTCTGACCTACACCCCCAGCCCTATTTGTTATTCTTTATTTTGAAACAGGGTCTCACTAAGTTGCTGAGGGCCTCACTAAGTAGCTGAGGCTGGCCGTGAACCCGGATCCTCCAGTCTCAGACTCCGAAGTTCTGGGATGACAAGCGTGCGCCACCACACCCAGCTTTATTTATTTATTTAAGTACTGGGGATTGAACCCAGAGGCATTCTACCCCTGAGCTATATCCCCAGCCCGTTTTATTTTGAAACAGGGTCTTACTAAGTTGCTGAGTGTCTTGCTAAATTACTGAGGCTAAATTGAGTGTCTCGCTAAATTGCCTCAAACCTGCAATCCTTCTGTCTCAGTCTCCCAAGTACCGGGATTGCAGGCGTGCACCTCTGTGCCCAGCTTCATGTGGCTAACTTATGAGCCTGCCCAGAAAATCGGTCCTTTTCAGGAGATCTAAAGTCTGTCTGTCCAACATGCTGATGAGCAGGGCCACCTTCGGCCCTGGCTGTCTCTTGGCTTAGCTCCCCCACTCAGGCTGCCAACACACACCTTATTTAATTGTCTATAACACCTGGTCTCCACTCATGCTGACCTCTGAGGAGCAAGCCTGGGGAAATGGCATCCATGCATGGATGGGGCACCCGTCACTGGCGGGAAGTCCTGCTATCCAGCACCTTAGTGCCTCCTGCTGCATTTCTAGCCTCTTTCTTCTGTTTTAAATTTCACTAATGAGAAAAGGCAGATTCCTTTCCTGGGCCTTTGGACTAGGCTGGAGGGACTTTGGTCACTGGTTTGAGGTTGTTTGAGGATGGCAGTGTTGGTAAGCGGGGTGCCCGCTGCGGGGAGCCTGTGACCTGAAGCTGGTATGAGCCAGGGGCCCACCTTCACTCCTCCTCTGAAGTGGACAGAGCGGGGCTGGGCCGTCTGCACCCCACTTCCCTCCTTCTGCCTCCTCGGAGGCCCGCGGTCTGCAGCTCACAGCACTCTGACCCACTTTAGCTGATTCCTCTGCTCAGGCCCCGGCCTCTCAGGCTCCCTCCCTCCACCTGCGTCCTCTACAGACACTTAGTGAAGCGGATGAGAGACCATTAAGACGGCAATCGATGGGCCTGAGCGCTGCCCTTACCCGTGAAGAACGGTAGCAGCCTGCGTGCACCCTGCGTGCACCCTGCATGGGCCTGGGAGGCTCGGGCATCTGCACGGCACCGCCGGCGCCTGCCCTCCCCTCCCCAGCACCAGGCTCTCACCTCTCAACATCTGGAAACCTTCAAGTGAATTCAGGAGGCAGAAGTGGGGAGCCAGCGGGGGACGGGGCAGAGCCACAGCGAGACACAGAAAGGCTGTCTGTGCCCGGCACCCACACTGCCCAGGCCTCTCTGGGAGGGGACTCCTAGATAGTACCTAACATCTACCCGGGGCGGACAGAGCCAGGCGCTCTAATAGCCATAACGTCTTCCTTCTGTCCGGCTGTCCCCTAAGTGATAGGCAGGCCTGGCCCAGGCACACCCGACCATGCGTGGTGCGTTGTGCTGTTTGTGTTTTGCACAACTAGAAAGAGCTCTTCCGTGGAGAGAGAGGGTGCGCTGGCAGATAGACCCGGGCAGGCGCCATTGTGCCTGGGCTTGCTTTTTTTTTGTGTGTGGTACTGGGGATTGAACCCAGGGGCATTCTACCTCCGAGCTACACCCCCAGTCCTATTTTTTATTCTTTATTTTATTTTATTTTATTTTTTGCAGTACTGGGGATTGAACCCAGGGGCATTCTACCTTAAGCTACACCCCCAGCCCTATTTTTTATTCTTTATTTTGAAACAGGGTCTCACTAAGTTGCAGAGGCCTCACTAAGTAGCTGAGGCTGGCCACGAACCCGGATCCTCCGGTCTCAGCCTCCCAAGTACTGGGATTACAAGCGTGCGCCACCATGCCCGGCTTTATTTATTTATTTATTTTGTTTTGAAACAGGGTCTCGCTAGGTTGCTGAGAGTCTCACTCCTTGCTGAGGCTGTCCCTCAAACCTGCGATTCTTCTGTCTCAGCCTCCCAAGTACTAGGATTACAAGCGTGCCTGACTTTGAATAAAGCACTAGAGCTGTGCTGGGCAAGAGGAGGACTTAGCTGTTAGCCCTGTAACCGCCTGCCAGGCCAACGGACGATGACACTCAGCCTTGATGGGTGACAGCGGCCTGGGCGCCCCTGGCCCCATGTCAGCAGCAAGGCTCACTCTCTGACCAGGTGGAGTGAACACCTGTCTCTCAACCTGGACCAGCCAGGCCCCAACCTCTCCGAGCCTCAGTTTTCTTAGCTGTAAACTGGGTTGATAATGAGTCTTTTGCCAGGCTCAGGGGAGGAGTAAATGTGATAGGAAATTGCAAATGCGTGGCACTTGGAAATGCCTGGTAGACCGCGTTTTCTAGCTCTTTCTCATGTGGGTATCTGTTCATTTGGCCATGATTCATTATCAGACACCTTACCAGGTAAGTAAAGAAGTAAGACATTTAAAATAAAAATAAGCCAGCCTCAGCAACTTAGTGAGGCCCTCCGCAACTTAGTGAGACACTGTTTCCAAATAAAGAATAAAAAATAGGGCTGGGGGTGTAGATTGGAGGTAGAATGCCTCTGGGTTCAATCTCTAGTTCTGCCAATAAAATAAAATAAAATAAAAAATAATAAAAAATAAATAAAATAAAATGGGCTGGAAGTATAGCTAGGAGGTAAACGCCCCTGGGTTCAACCCTCAGTACCAAAAGAAAAAAAATGCAAAGAGAGAGGGGGGGTTGGAATTCCGACATGCACCCCCTTGAGGTGCTGGCTTTGCAGGGTAACAGGGTCAGGGCCGCTCCCCTGCCCTTCAGGGGCCTCACCATCCAACGGAGCCACAGGCTGGTCTCGCTGGCTGTGCGCAGAGTCACGTTGGCTGGGGCCATGTCTGGGGGCGCCTGGAGGGTCTGGATCTTTCTAGAAGGCTGGCTGGGTGGGCTGGTGCCTACGATGTTCACCTGGCGCATGCGGAAGCTGGAGTGGGGTGGGGTAAGGGAATAAGATGGTGAGGTCAGGACCCGGGCTGAACCCCATGGGGGCCTGGGCAGCCCTCCCCGCCCGCGCTACCTGTAGTAGGTGAAGGGGTTGAGGTCCGGCACCTCCATGGAGCGGGCGTCCGGCTCGTTGCTGAGCTGGTGGATCAGCAACCACTCTTCTCCCTCCCCGACCACGCCCACCTGGAAAAGGGGGACCCTTAGACCCATCCATCCCACAGGCCTGAGATGGGGTGCTCTGAGCCCCAGCTCCTGGGAGGCGCCAGCTCTGCCTGGGGAAGGTGTTGGTCCAAATTCCAGGACTGAGCTGGGTGTGGTGGCGCACGCTTGTCATCCCAGTACTTGGGAGGCGGAGACAGGAAGATCACAGGTTCGAGGACAGCCTCAGCAAATAAGGAGACTCTCATCAACCAAGTGAGACCCTGTTTCGAAATGAAAATAAAATAGGACTGGGGGTGTAGTTTGGAGGTAGAATGCCCCTGGGTTCAATTCCCAGTACCAAACCAAACCAAACCAAACCAAACAAAAACCAATTCCAGGGCTCAGATGGAGGGCACCAAGTGGGGACAGTACCTTCCCAGCCCTTAAACGTGACTGCAGGTGTGACTCCAGACGTCCCGGTTATAAACACATTCCCAGGCCCCCTACCCAGCCCCGGGGGATGCCCGGGTGGTGCCCTGAATCTGTTTTAACATGCTTCCAGGTGATTCTCCTAAATGCCCTGGGGTGCTTATAAAAATCTTCACACCAGCTACATCTGAGTCAGAATTTCTGGGGGTGGAAGGCACGTGCCGAACTTCTGAATGCTCCCCTGAGAACCCCGGGGTGCAGCCGAGCTGAAAAACACGCTTAAAGGGCTGCCGACAGCAGCTGGTTCTTTCCCCAGGCTGCCCCATCACTACCTGGGCCAAAGGGGGGACTGGAGAGAGGGGACACTCAGGAGAGGTGGAGGTGGAGACAGTACTGGGAGCTGTGGTCATTTTTATAGATGGTCCCCAAATTTGCTATGGCTAGACTTTTTCTTTTTTTGCACTACTGGGGATTGGACCCATGGGGTGCTCTATCACTGAGCTACATCCCAGCCCTTTTTATTTTTTATTTTGAGACGGGGTCTTGCCAAGTTGCTGAGGGTCTCTCTAAGTTGCAAAGGCTGGTCTCAAATACATGATCCTCCTGCTTCAGTCTCCCCGGTAGCTGGGGATTACAAGCGTGCACCACCATGGCTGGCTTGCCTTAATTTTTCGACTTTAGGTTGGTGGGAAACTGACATGCATTCAGTAGAAATCATACTTGGAATTTTTTTTTTTGCAGTACCGGGGATTGAACCCAGGGGCATTCTACCTCTGAGTTACAACCCCAGCCTTATTTTTTATTCTTTATTTTGAAAGAGGGTCTCACTAAGTGGTGGAGGGCCTCACTAAGTAGCTGAGGCTGGCCAGGAACCTGCGATCCTCCTGTCTCAGCCTCCCAAATACTGGGATTACAAGCGTGTACCACCACGTCTGCTTGTACTTGGAATTTTCATCTTTTCCTGGGCTGGCAACAGGTGGCGCGGTCTTCCCTCACAAAGTCTAACTGCAGGTTAGCGGAAGTGCTCTGAGCAGGTGTAAGGTGGGCTGGGCTGAACTAGGGTGTTCAGTAGGTGGGGTGTATTGAATGCATTTCCCATTTATGATATTTTCTTTTTTTTTGCAGTACTGGGGATTGAACCCAGGGGCATTCTACCTTCGAGCTACACCCTCAACCCTATTTTTTATTCTTTAATTTTGAAACAGGGTCTCACTAAGTTGCGGAGAGCCTCACAAGTTGCTGAGGCTGGCCACGAACCTGCGATCCTTCTGTCTCAGCCTCCCAAGGGCTGGGATTACAAGTGTGCGCCACCACGCCCGGCTCCATTTATGATATTTTCAATTTACAATGGGCCACTGAAAGTCAAGGAGTACTTGTATCTGGCCATGATGGCCAAGTGAAAATTCACACTGGCTGAAATACACGTGTCCTTCAGCATTCAGGAGCACGGAGTTGCCCAAGGCTGGGGCGGGGTGCGGGGAGCTGTCTGGGCCCCTGGGGCCCCCTCCCTCCCCAGCAGGCTCTACCTGGGCCTCCACCAGCCAGCGAGAGATGGAGGTCTTCCCATCGTAGCCGGGTCTGAACTGCAGGGTCACGGAGCGGGGGCCGATGTTGGAGATGCCCAGGTTGGTGGGGGCCCCTGGGAGCTCTGGGAAGGAAGAACAGGTAGGAAAGAGATACGGGTGAGAATGGACTTTGGGACATGGGGGAGGCTGTGTGTCCCGCTGTCCTGGAACCATCCCGGGAGGGCCAAGGCCTCATCTGCGACACCTCTGTGTGCCATGCTTATACCAGAGGGCTGAGACAGACTGGGGAGCAGAGAGGACCTCCCAGGGCCCCGTATGCCAGCGGCCTCGCTCAGCGGTTTTGGATGTGAGCAAGATGTTCACGAGGCCGCACAAAACCAAGCTAGGCTCAGAGAGAAACCTAACGGGCTCAATCCTCCCCTCCATCCACACACACCCCTTAACCCCCTCCCACACTCCATCATGACTGAAGTAGGCGAGAGGGACACGAGGGGACAGGAGGCCGCTGCTATTTCCCAACCAGGAACCCCAGGGCTCTCGGGGCTCAGGATGAACAGAAGAGCAGAGATTGTGGGGTTAGGCTGTCTGAATGAACTCCATGACTTCTAGGCTGTGTGTCTTCGGGCAAATCTCCTACCTCTCTGTGCCTCAGTAAAATAGATGTGATAATGACAACACCAACCCGGACCACAAGGGAAGGGGCAACTCTGTAGGAGGGAAGCCAATATTCCCGAGGGACAGGGTGCGCTTCCTGAACGGGGTGCTGCTCAGGAGAATGGCGGGGGGCCGGGAGCCCTGTCCGAGGGGCCACCCACCTGGAGGCACCCCTGAGGAGATGGTGGAGGCGGAGACCTGGCCCTGGCCCTTGGAGGTCATGGCGGCCACCTCGATGGTGTAGGTGGTGAGCGCGGTGAGGCCGGTAACGCGGTACTCCAGGGTGACGTTGGGCAGGTAGTGGGTCACACGGGTGTTGGTCCGGTTGTATTCCTCCCAGGAGATCCGGTACCCTGGGGAGAGGCCCCGCGGTGGCATGAGCTGGGCTGGGATCATACGTCAGCCGTGACCCTGGCTCCACTTCTCTCGTTCTCACTAGTTGGAGCGACGGGGCCACGGGAGATGGGAGCTGCTGGCATTAGGTTGCAGGTGCAGCCTCGGTGGGATGCCACCACCAGGCGGGGATTGTAGGACAGAGGGTGAGTCATCGCAGCTGTCCCTTGGGGGCCCCAAAGACCTCTGGGTCCTGGGATGTTACAGGTGCTAACCGCCAGGAATGAGCGGGAGTGCTGGGGTCTGGATGAAGACCGGCTCGAAGGCAGGGGGATGGACTTGCTGACCTTTCCGGGCCCCGGCCCACCCTCTGGCCGGGACGCCTGGGTGCCTACCTGTGAGGATACCGTTCTTCTCTCCCGGCTCTTGCCAGCTGACCTTCAGCGAGGTGTCCAGGATGTCACTGAAGCTCAGGTGTCCCACCGGCCCTGGCACTGCTCCCCAAAAAGGCCCACCCCACCCAGCACCAGTTAGAACCAGAGCAGGACCTCTGTATGCAGACAGCCGCGGGGTTCGGGGGTGCCCCTGAGCACCCCGCGGGCCTGGGTGGTGGGGGCCGGGAGGGCAGGGGCCGGGGCACCTACCGTCCTCGTGGGTGCGCACCAGCTGGGGGCTGCTGCGGGGCCCGTCCCCGGGGGTGGTGAAGCACAGTACCGAGGTGAAGTACTCAGTGAACTTCTTCAGACCTGACACGAAGCCCACGTGGATGCTGTCTTGGAAGTTGGGCCGGGCGGTCACCATGGTAACCTCCTCTTCCTGCTCGGGCTCCCAGGCCATCAGCTGGGGAGAGTCAGGGAGAATGTTCCAGAAGATGACAGGGCTGATGGACAGGGTCCAAGAGCCCAGGTCCCTGCGGCCTCTCACCCCGGGGAGGGGTAGGCAGAGCAGGTAACCCAGACTCCAGAGACCGGTCCCTCCTGCCCTCTGATCCGATGTGCCACTCCAGTTCTTGAGCCTTGGACTCCAGGCGAGGCACGTGCTGGGTGCTCCGCACAGGTGTCTGTCACCTGATCCTCACGGCCACCCCACAAGGGAGACATTTTACCAAGACCGGCTTCATGACTTGCAGGCCTAGTGGGAAACTAAAATAGAGGGCCCAGCATTTAACCAAGGGTGGGGCCCTTCTTTTTTTTTTTTGTGGTACCGGGGATTGAACGCAGGGGTGTTCTACCTCCGCGCTACACCCCCGGTCCTATTTTCTATACTTTATTTCGAAACTGGGTCTCACGAAGTTGTGGAGGGCCTCACCAAGGAGAGAGAGAGAGAGAGAGACAGGGAGAGAGAGAGAGAGAGAGAGAGACAAGGAGAGAGAGAGAGAGAGAGACAGGGAGAGACAGCTAGAGAGCTGAGGCTGGCCGCGAACCTGGATCCTCCGGTCTCCGCCTCCCAAAGTACTGGGATTACAAGCGTGCGCCACCACGCCCGGCCGGGTGGGGCCCTTCTAAACACAGAGCCCTGCGCAAAAGCCCAGGTTGTGTACCCCTGAAGCTGGCCCTTTATTTTATTTTATTTAATTTTTGGTGGTACTGGGGATTGAACCCAGGGGCATTTTACCTCTGAGATACACACCCAGCCTTATTTTTTTTTTTTTTGGCGGTATGGGGGATTGAACCCAGGGGCATTCTACCTCCAAGCTACACCCCCAGCCCTATTTTTTATTGTTTATTTTGAAACAGGGTCTCACTAAGTTGCGGAGGGCCTCCCTAAGTAGCTGAGGCTGGCCTGGAACCCAGATCCTCCTGTCTCAGCCTCCCAAGTACTGGGATTACAAGCATGCGCCACCATGCCTGGCTCTTATTTTATTTTGAAACAGGGTCTTGCTAAATTGTCAAGAGCCTCACTAAGTTGCTGAGGCTGTCCTGTGATCCTCCTGTCTCAGCCTCCTAAGTACTGGATTACGGGCCTGTGCCACTGTGCCCTGCTAACTCTTATCCTCTTACAGTTTTTCCAAGTCAGGATTTCTGTCCTATCCTTCGTCCAGAGGTGGGGAGTGGGCACATGCGTGCTCTCTCTCTGATCGCCCCTCTGTCGTCCCTCCCCGTGGTCCCTACGCCTGCCGCCCCCCTCCTTCCTGTCTTCCTCCTCTCTCTCACCTCCTGCCCCTGTTTTCTGAGCCCTTCATCTGTCTCTAACAATGACAGCTGGTCTCGGAGATTTCCTCATTTATTTGAAGTTGATTAAATAGCAATTAATGGTGAAAAGCTACACTGGATGAGTCTTAATAAGCATGGGTATTTATAGATATAAAACAATACCATGCCAATGTGTCCCGATTAACTCACGCCTATAACAATGCTTAATCTCCTCCTTTTCGGGGCTGCGTGTTTATAAAGGATGTTTTGAAATTTAATTGGTATTGTGAACAGATAGCCTATAGCCAGTTAATTAGACACTAATTAGACCCTAAAAAATACTAATCAGAAATACTAAGTGGCATTTAATAAGTATGTTAAATATCCTCTTTATTTTAGTTATCTTGTTTCATAGCAATTAAATTGCCGAACTTCTTTAGAGTAGACGAAGAAACAAGTTTAATGTTTCAATTTAATTTAATTAATGTAAATTTGAATTAATTATGCCGTTGGAATTAATTGTGTGGTGTGTTCCCCAGCAAGTGTAAAATTTGGGTAAATATTATTTTATTAGGCTTCAGCCAATTACAATCACCATCGTTTTTTAAGAAATCAAGGAAAAAGAGTGTCTTCACAGGTATTTTAAGACAACATCACTGGGCCTGGCCCCCCAAAATGTCCCATAGGAAGTGGGCAGGGGAACGGAAGTGTGGTTTTGAGGACTAATGACATGGAAGGGATGACCCTGGGCTTCCACGTCTGATGTCCAAGATGGCGGCCGGGCTGTGACTACTTCAGGATATTTACTCTGGGCTGTGGGCATAGGATAATGAAGTTCCCGAGGTTCCTGGGACAACGTCCTTCAAAGGGTGGTGCTGCTGGTGGCCTGTGTTGAGGGGACACAGAATGTGTGGCCAACGTGGAGAGGAAGGAGGACAGTCTCACAGGTGTAACTCCTGAGCCCGAGCCCAGCACTGGCTCTTACCGTGTGACCCTGGACAGTCATTCGACCTCTGTGATCCTGGGCTAGTATAGGGCATAGCACCATAGCACTACCGTGCTGGGTGATGGAGCAGAAGAGACAGTCAGCTGCCTCCGGTTCCTGGCAGATGCAGCACATCTGGGGTTTCGAGTGTAGCATTGTGCATCGGGCCTCTAGCTACGGGGGGGTTATAAATAACAGGGATAAATCTTTCTATGTCCCCCCTTCTGTCTCTCCACAATTGCACGGATTCACCTCGAACGTTGTGGAAAGATGTGTAAGAAACCAGTAAGAGTGGTTATGAAGAGTGGGGAGAACTTTGGGGTTGGGTGAAGCAGAACTAGGCAGATGGAGGACGGGGGTGGGAGGGAGGCATTCTGTTGCAAATTGTTTTTGTTTTTGTGGCACTGGGGATTGACCCCAGGGGCATTCTACCTCTGAGCTACACCCCCAGCCCTATTTAATTTTTATTTTGAAACAATCTCACTAAGTTGTGGAGGGCCTCACTAAATTGCTGAGGCTGGTAGCGACCCTGTGATCCTCCTGTCTCAGCCTCCCAAGTACTGGGATTACAGGCATCCGCCACCATGCCTGGCTTTTTTTTAAAAAAAAAATATTATTTCCTGCTTAAAGAGTAAACTAAAAATTTTTAAAAAATTAAATGGAAGCCGGGCATGGTGGCGCACGCTTGTAATCCCAGTACTTGGGAGGCTGAGACAGGAGGATCGCAGGTTCATGGCCAGCCTCAGCTACTTAGTGAGGCCCTCCGTAACTTAGTGAGACCCTGTTTCCAAATAAAGAATAAAAAATAGGGCTGGGGGTGTAGCTCAGAAGTAGAATGCCCCTGGGTTCAATCCCCAGTACCGCAAAAAAAAAAAAAAAAAATTTAAATGGAGAGGGGTTTTTCTTGGCAAATGTAATAAAATGTAATAAACGAATAAAGCAGGTACCAGCCAGGCGTGGTGGCACACGCCTGTAATCCCTGTACTTGGAAGGCCGAGACAGGAGGATCGCAGGTTCAAGGACAGCCTCAGCAACGTAGAGAAACCCCCTTTGAGCAACTTAGTGAGACCATTTCAAAATAAAAATAAAAAGGGCTGGGGGTGTAGTTTGGAGGTAGAACACTTCTGGGCTTAATCCCCAGTACCACCCCCCCCAAAAAAAAAGTAGTAAAGCGATAGACACATTTACCCTTTGACCCCAAAATCTCATTTCTAGGCTTCTATTTCAAAGCTATACTGTGAAAATAGAGAAAGGTGTATGCAGAGAGGCAACTATCACAGAAAGG
The DNA here is from genome assembly GCA_004027185.1 of Glis glis. Taxonomy (NCBI): domain Eukaryota; kingdom Metazoa; phylum Chordata; class Mammalia; order Rodentia; family Gliridae; genus Glis; species Glis glis. The sequence continues at coordinate 27,985 of PVJS01017446.1, forward strand.
CTGGTTATAATAAAAGACCGGAAACAACCAAAATGTTATCACCAGGGAACTAGTTATCAAACTACATGGTGGAGTACATATGGATGTAAAAGGAATAAGGGAGATCTTTATATAGTATATTTCTGTGGAGTGACCTCCAGGGTCTACTGTAAATAATAATACAGAGTGAGGAGGAGAAAGTAGGAGAGTATATTGTCTCGCATCCTAGAAGGACAGGACACCCATTTATATATATGCACGTACCTGCTTTGCGTGTGTGTGGTACTGGGGATTGAACCTAGGGGTATTCTACTTCCAAGCTACACCCCCAGCCCCATTTTTTATCCTTTATTTATTTTTTATTTTATTTTTTTTTTTTGCGGTACCAGGGATTGAACCCAGGGGCATTCTACCTCTGAGCTACACCCCCAGCCCTATTTTTTATTCTTTATTTTGAAACAGGGTCTCACTAAGTAGCTGAGGCTGGCCTTGAACCTGGATCTTTCTGTCTCAGCCTCCCAAGTACTGGGATTACAAGCGTGTGCCACCATGCCCGGCTTTTATCCTTTATTTTGAAACAGGGTCTGGTTAAGTTGCTGACGCTGGCTTCGAAATTGTGATCCTCCTGTCTCAGCCTCCCAAGTACTGGGATTACAGGCATGCGCCACCACCCCCGGCTGGTACCTGCTTATATTAAAGAAGCAGAAGGAAAAAACCAACCAACCAAACAAGCAAAAAACTCCCTCCCTCTGAGGGAGCATGAGGACCAGGGCTGAGGAGGATGTTTTTGGAATTTGCTTTGTATATTTGACTTTGGAGCCATGTAAATATTCTGCGTAATTATGGAACAAAATTAAATTTAAAAAATCAATCCCTAAAAATTGAAAACAAAATGAAGCCAATAAACCTAATGGGGTATTGAGCTGTAGCAAAATGACACGGAGAGAAACTATTTCACAAATGTCGCTACACAGCCGCGTGGAGCGCCGCTCTCATGGGAAAGAGACCCTAAGAACAGAAAGGATTGCAGATCATCTGAAACGATTTTCAGTAATCATCTGTTCATTTATGATTCTGAGACCATAGCATGTGTGTGTGTGTGTGGGGGGTGAAGTGGGAGGGTCATTATGTGGCTGGTATAGGAACTGGATGTTCAGGATGGAGGAAAGACATACACAGACACAAGAGATACAAAGACCAATGAGATTATTAAAACGCTATGGTCCTGGAATTGAATGGGAAGCATCAGTAGGTCTTTTATCTTAAAAAAGTATTTCTTCTTCATTGTCCATTAACAAGGTCTAGAAACAATAGCAACCCCTGGAGCTAGGAGCACCCCAGGTGTCCAGATTGTGGTATCTAACTATCATTGTCTTCTAAAAGGAACCTGAGCTCCTGGAGGAAATGGCGGTCCAGGCACCATGAAGGTAATTTATATGGCGCAGAACATCATGTCATATCAGACAGCAAGGACGCTATGGAGGACTCCTGGGCCAGGGAGAAGAACTCAGGAGCCACTCCAAGCCATGGGTCAAGGTGGTATCCATAAGTGGATTGGGACACAGCAGTTGTCCCATGACATGAGAATACTACCAAACCAAACACACCGCTCTCCAACCCAAATTCACTCGTCACCTTAGAGGACACTAAGGAACCAATTCATGATACTAATGAAAAGTGATGGAAAAGAATGGAACATTTACTCTACTTTTCTCAAATGAACTCAATGTTCAGGTAGCCCAAAAGATGATGACAGCCGGCTGTGGTGGTACATGCCTATAATCCCAGTACTTGGGAGGCTGAGACAGGAGGATGGCAGGTTTGAGACCAGCCTCAGTAACTTAGCAAGACCCTCAGCAACCTAGAGAGACCCTATTTCAAAAACAGAAAATAAAAAGGGCTGGGGGTGTAGCTCAGAGGGAGAATGCTCCTGGGTCAAATCCCTAATTCTACAAAAAAAGAAAAGATGGAAACACTCTTGTTTTTTAAAGCATTTCAGCTGGTAAATCAAGAAGAAAAGATGATATTTTCCTATTCTCTTTTTGCAACCCCTGCTGAAATAATAGATTATACAAGGGCTGTGAATGGTGACCAATGTCACAAGAAGAGAGACAGCCAGACCTTGTGCCTTCTAATAGGAACACACTACACCATCTAGGAGGTAATATTTTTTTGGGAAAAAAAATTCATCAAACCTCAGTCTGACCAGCCTCTAGCTCTGCGTTCCAATTTACGGCAAATACAGTATTTAGAAGAATGTGTTAAATGACCCCACGGGGATGCAATCAGCAAAATCCAGGCTCTGGAAAATTCCTTGGGATAAATTACTAAGTTTCTTCGCCAAATAAATTATAAGGAAAAAGAAAGAGAGAAAGAGATGAGAGAAACAATCTGTAGATCAACGGAGACCTTTAAAAGTAAAAATAAAAAAAACAACTGGTTGCACTTGTGTGGACTTTCATTTAGATCCTGATGCAAATACACCAGCCAGCAACAGAAATTACTTGGTAATCAAAGAAACTTGAAGGCTGGCTGGGCATCTAATGATGTTAAAGGGACTGTTGACATTTTTAGGCATGACAATGATAATGTGGTTATAGTGCTTTTGTTTTAAGTAGAGACCTTATCTATACTCTTTTTCGATGGAAGCTTCTATGGATGACATATTATCATGCCTAGGATTTGCTTCAAAATATTCCAAGGGAGGAGGCAGAGGGTTGGGAAACGGAGCACATTTGGCTGAGTTGGCCAATGCTGAAGCTGGGGACGGGTGTATGGGCGTTCTTCTAATTCTTCCCTCTACTTTTGTAAATGTTCAAAAAAAATTCACAATGAAAAGCACGGAAAATGCCCTTCCTTATTGTAGCTAAACAAGGATTTGTTTAGCTACAATGCAATTTAATCTCAATTTAATCTCATTCCCTTCCTGCCCTCTCTCCCCGTGATAGATACACTGACGGTCCAAGAAGCAGGGGAAAAAAAATCCATGTTTTATTCATTTATACTGCAAAAAAAACCAAGTTATTATTTTACAACTTAAAGTATAATATATGTTTTTTTTTGTAGTACTGGGGATTGAACCCAGGGGCATTCTACCTCCGAGCTACACCCCCAGCCCTATTTTTTATTCTTTATTTTGAAACCGGGTCTCACTAAGTAGCTGAGGCTGGCCGCGAACCTGGATCCTCTGGTCTCAGCCTCCCAAGCACTGGGATTACAAGCGTGCGCCACCACGCCCGGCATGTTTTGTTTTTAACGTTAGAAAAGGTACAAGGTCTGGTCTGAATCTGGGCTTTGGCAGTTGTTACTCTGTTTGACCTTGAACAAGCGACTGTCCTCTCGTGCCTCAGTTTCTCCCTCTGGGAAATGGAGCGATGAGCATGCTACTTATTTCTTAGGACTCTTGTGCAGCTTGCAGGAGAGAATGTGAGTGGAGAATTTAGCATGCTGCCCGCCACACGGAGAGTACCCCAGAAGTGTCAGCTCTTCTAATTCTTCCACCAGTTGAGACAGGAGGATTGCAGGTTCAAGGACAGCTCAGCAACCTAGCAAGACCCTGTTTCAAATCAAAAGAGCCAGGCGTGGTGGCGCACGATTTTAATCCCAGCACTTGGGAGGCTGAGACAGGAGGATCGCAGGTTCGCGGCCAACCTCAGCTACTTAGGGAGGCCCTCTGTGACTTAGTGAGACCCTGTTTCAAAATAAAGACTAAAAAATAGGGCTGGGGGATGTAGCTCAGAGGTAGAATGCCCCTGGGTTCAATCCCTGGTACCACATAAAAAAACCACACAACCCCCCCAAAACATACATCGGGGTAACTTACTCCCACCGGCCTTCATTGTGCAGCTACTAGGTGCAGGGTACCAACAGGGCCTTGAAATGAGCAAGGGTTGGGGGCTTCCGCAGCCTCCTCTTGCTCTGGGTCACCATGGGCCACTGCTCTAAGTTGTCCCGGCCACTGGCTGGCTTTCCAGCCTTCAGGGAGCTGCTTGCCTTAGAAGTTTGTAGCTCGGCCCTCTCATATGTAGAGTAAAACTTGTGCTTAGACTTGGCAGCAAGATGCTAATTGTTCCCAGCTCGGCTCCTGAGTCCTTGGAAATGCTGACCTCTTCCTTCCTTCCCCTGCCTTCCCCTGAGTCCCAATTAGGAGCCTTTCCCAGCCAGCCAGCACTGGAGGCTGCACGCCCTGCCCCAGGACAGCTTGGGCCGAGAGGGCTGTGGCCGGGTGGGTCAGGCTCTGGACCGTCCCTCCTTCGGCTACTTGCAACATAAGCAGAAAAGTCTCTTTGCAATTTAATCTCGTTCCCTTCCTGTCTAGCCTCCCCCACCGGGCAGTGATGTGGCCAAGGCTGCTTGTCCTAGAAACGCTCTTGGTTGTGGCTAATGCGCAAGCACAGTGCAGAGGGGCACAGGAGGCTGCTGGATGCGGTAGAGGTCACCTCAAGGTCGCCAGGGTCCTTAGCTCAAACCCAGAGCCAGCAGCTCTCTCCCTTCCCTGCTGGCCACCCAGGGATGCCCCTCAAACGCTCTCCCTCGGTTCTCACATCTGGAGGGAGCAGATGGCAGGTGCTGGGGCAGGCACTACCCCTTTAAAACAGTGTAGCCAGGCAGCTCTGGCCTATAATCGCAGCTACTTTGGGAGGCTGAGGCAGGAGGATCACAAGTTTGAGGGCAGCCTGGACAACTTAGTGAGACCCTGTCTGAAAAATAGAAAAGGCTGGGTGTGTGGCTCAGTGGTAGAGCACCCCTGGGTTCAATCCCCAGTACTTCCCAAAACAAAAACAAACACACACACACACAAAAAAAAAACCAAAAAAAACAAAGACAAATAAACTTGGGAGACTGAGGCAGGAGGATCACAGATTTGAGGCTAGCCTGGGCAACTTAGTGAGACCCTGTCTGAAAAATAGAAAAGGTTGGGCATGTAGCTTAGTGGTAGAGCAGCCCTGGGTTCAATCTCCAGGACTGCCCAAAACAAAAACAAAGCAAGCGAACAAACAAAAAAAGACAAATAAACTTGGGAGGCTGAGGCAGGAGGATCACAGGTTCGAATCCATCATTGAGGCATTTACTGAGACCCCGTTTCAAAATAAATAAATGAAAAGGGCTGGGGATGTAGCTTGGAGGTAGAATGTCCATGGGTTCAATCCCTAGTAATACAATACACACACACACACACACACACACACACACACACACACACACACACTGTCCCAGGGAGGACAGGCATGGGGTTGCGTGGGAGGGGAGAGGAGAGACCCAGGCCTGGGGTCCAAGGTCCAGGTTCCAGGATAAGATCATTGGGAAGCCCTGACCTTCTGCACATTCCCAGTTGTAGCAAATTTACTGGCACCTCTGCTGCTAGCACTGTGACTGCTGTTACCAGTCATCATGGACCAAAGTATATCCTTGCAAAACTCCTATGTCGAAGCCGGGCATGGTGGCACACGCTTGTCATCCCAGTACTTGAGAGGCTGAGACCGGAGGATTGCATGTTCTCAGCCAGTCTCAGCTACTTAGTGAGGCCTCCGCAACTTAGTGAGACCCTGTCTCAAAATAAATAATTAAAAAATAGGGCTGGGGGTGTAGCTCAGAGATAGTATGCCCCTGGGTTCAATCTCCAGTACCACAAAAACAAAACAAACAAAAAAACCACCTAGGTTGAAGTCCTAGCCCCCGCACCCCAGAAGCAGCCAGTACTGGGAGGCAGGGCCTTTAAAGAGGTGACGAAAGTTACATGAAGTCATAAGATGTGCTCTGGTCCAAAGTGACCAGGGTTCCTACAAGAAGAGGTGACCAGGCCACAGACACACAAGCGGGGAGACCAGGTGAAGATGAAGGAGCCGGCACTGTCCCCAGGCCATGGAGGGAGGCACACAAGAAATCAAACCGACTGACATCTTGCTGCTGGACTTCCAGCCCCCAGAAGAGTCAGCACACTCATGTCTGCGGTTTAAGCCACCCCATCTGGTACTTAGTGACGGTAGCCCTAGCAAACACACAAAATGCATTATTCCTATCCAGATCATCTTCTGAGTGCTTACGATGTGTTTGTCATGGAGCTGAACACAGTACAGATATCAACCCGCTTAACCCTCCAGGGATCCTAAGGCATAGGCCTTATTACCGTCTGCATACCCAAAGAAGATGCCTAGTTTCAGTTCCTCGCCAGTGGTGCCCTGCATGTAGTTGGCGCTCAATTAATATTCATGGAATAAATAAATAGTCAAGCTCAGGCATACAAAAGCACTTGTCCAAGGAGCTAGCAAGAGGCGAAGTAGGGATTTTAGCCCAAGCTTGCCCTTACCCATGCCCTATGTGGGGTCAGGTGCAGCCCAAGGACCTCCCCAGCAGGATGCCCCTGAGAGCTGGGGGAACTCAGTGCTGGGTTGTTCTCATAGGCCTGGCCACACCCAATATTCCAAGCCCGAGCCAGGTCTTGCTTATGGCCTGTGTCACTCAGCTGTGTCATTGTGCTGGGGGAGGTGTCTCTGCCTTTGTCTTTAGCCTGCCTTCCTCCTCTGCTTGGCTTGGGCAGGTGATGGCAGAAGCAGAGGAGTCCCCTTTGCCCTCCCTCCCTGCCTCCACCCTTCCTGAGACGTGTCGGGTCCTCCCGGGCAGGAGTGCCCCGTGTACCTTGTAGCCCTGGTTGATGCCGTTGATGAACTGGGGGCTGGGGGCGTTCCAGGTGAAGCGGATGGTTGTGGAGTTGGTGGCTTCCGCGTGCACGTTGCCCGGGGGCACTGTGGGAACTGGAGACGGAGAGGCAGGGTGGGTGTAGGGGCCAGTCTGTCCCCCACAGGGGACGGGGTCCATAGCCCCCGCTTTGCTGCCCCCCAACTTCTCCCTTGCCTGCAGACTGGAGGTACTCTCTTAGTCTCCAGATTAGTTCAGGTTTAATAAACCTCGCCTGACTCACCGCACAGAGTATTGATAAATAAAACGACAGACATGCAACGTATCATATGCAGTACCCAGGCAGGTTTTAGGTAGAATGGAAAATGTAAGCTGTTTTGTGATCTAGTTAATGCAAAACCTCACAGAAGGTTTCAGGACCCCTGAAGCCTCTTTCTTTCCCCCTTCCTCCATGTCCCACCCTGACCTCCGCCTCTGCTTGGCCTTGGCCTGCCCACCCCGTGGAGCTGGGCACAGGGTAGTGACCAACTTGGATGCAATAGTGAGGACCTGCTTAAAGCAGGTGACACGGGCTGAGATGCTCAGGACCGGACAGGCACAGGGTCTGGAGAAAGGGACAGACTTGCTGCTCCCAGGCCCCGGTCCCTACCTACCTCCCTGTAGTGTCCACTCGGTAACTTTGCTGCTGTAGACGCCCAGCCCGGCACTGTTGTAAGCGGCCACCTCGATCTCATAGTTGGTCCAAATGATGAGGTCCTCCAGCAACAGGTTGTTGACGTCAGCATCCGTGATGTTCTTAAACTGGTACCCAACAGGCAGCCCGGCCAGGCAGTACCTGAGTAGAGAGAGGAGGGTGCGGCGGGTTCAGTCAGCTTGCTCAGCGCATGCCCAAGAAGTGGCCCGGAGCAGCACCGTCCACCAGAAACTTTCTATGTTGCTGGGAAAGCTCTACATCTGTCCGATAGGACCGCCCCTAGTGCGTGTGGCCGTTGGACACTGGAGATATGCTTAGTGTGACCAAGGAGATGAATTTGACTTTGGCGTATTTTTAGCTCGTTTAAATAGCTACATAGCCAGGCGTGGTGGCGCATGCTTGTAATCCCAGTACTTGGGAGGCTAAGACAGGAGGATCGCAGGTTTGAGGACAGCCTCAGCAAGTAGTGAGACTCTCAGCAACCTAGCGAGACCCTGTTTCAGAATAAAAATAAAATAAGGCTGAGGGTGTAGCCCGGAGGTAGGATGCCCCTGGGTTCAATCCCCAGTACCAATAAAATAAACAATAAAATAAAATAAAATAGCCGGGTGTGGTGGCACATGCTTGTAATCCCGGTACTTGGGAGTATGAGACTGGAGGATTCGGGTTCACGGCCAGCCTCAGCTACTTAGTGAGGCCTTCCTCAACTTAGTGAGACCCTGTTTCAAAATAAAGAATAAAAAATAGGGCTGGAGGTGTAGCCCGGAGGTAGAATGTCCCTGGGTTCAATCCCCAGTACTGCCAAAAAAAAAAAAAATAGCTATGTACTGGTCAGCACAGGTCTAAGGAATGTGTCTGGACTGTTCTTGATGGGGAAAGAGGACTTGACAGGAGGGCTAACCGGGGATAGTAGGACTACCTGGGGAAGACCTCTTGGTCTTAGCTTTTTTTTTTTTTTTTTTTTT